>PVJX010006032.1:0-80780 GCA_004027295.1 Dolichotis patagonum | reverse complement strand
TACCCTTCCCACCCTCCTAACAGATGGTGGTTTGAAGGTCATGGCAAATCAGAAATGAGCGGCATGGGGAGAAGGGGTCTAAGCAATGGAAAAACATCATTTGGCATGCTTTGTGTTCCAAAATTGTAAAAGAGTAAACTTTTGGTAAAGGAAAACTAAAGGAATGTAATGGGGACTCAGGTTTAAAACACATTTTTGTGTATTGTATGTATTTACTCCAATGCAGCAGGTAGTAAACAAGAGATGCTGAGGATCTATTTATTGTTTGTTTACTGTAGAGGAAAAGGATTTTTTTTAATAAAAGAAGATGGGTGTTATGGTCTGAGTCTGGATGTCGCCCCTCAAAGTCTCAGGCAGTGAGGGAGGTGGGCTTCTAGAGTTTGTGACTGACTCATGGTCCAATGCAGGAATTGCGGGTGTGAGTGCTACACCCAACTGGGTGTGGCCTACATACAATATAGGCAACAGAAAGTCTTCTCTCCATGCTCCTCCCATTTTGCTCTTGTTGCCTTTGCTGTCTTCCTCTGCCATAAGCTGTTGCCCTCTGCCGTGAACCATCCTGCCTTGGAGCCAGCTGATTATGCTCTGAAACCTCCACAAACCATGAGCTAAATAAACCTTTCCTTCCTTCAGTTTGGGTGTTGGGTATCCCATCTCAACAACCAGAGTGAAGTACCTAAGACAGTAGGCTTTCTATTAAAGAGTTTATAGCCCCATAGCACACCACTTCTCATAGTTCCCTGCACTCCTTTCACCCCATATTTTCACTGTAAAATGAGACAGAAGGAATTATGCAAATAGTTGGATATTGAGGGTGCAAACTCTGATCCTCCCCTAGCCATGGCCTTCACGAATCTTGATGGCATTTCACAGTGAGCCTCGCCTGCTTGTCTTCAAGGTCAAAAAGGCCTAATCACAAAAGTCACAATGCCAGTGTGGCAAAGTTGGTTCTCATCTGCCCAAACTTCTCTTCTTTAATCTGGTACTAAGGTATACTGGGCCACATCTGGGCTGCTGTTGATCCTGGGAGAAAGCACTTCTTTTGAGACACGGAGAGTGAGGAAGATGACATGCTAAGCACAGAGATACCACCTTAAAGATTCCAGCCCTGGACCCACACAAACACAGTCACCTTGCTTTTGACAAAAAGTGCAAAGGCAATGTAGAAGTCTTTGTCAACTAATGGGTATGGGCACAATGGAATATCTACGTGCAAAAAGAACAAAGGAAAGGAGGAAAAAATCTCAGCATAAAAATATATACAAATATTAATTCAAAATAAATCATATTCCTAAGTTTAAATTGTAAAATTACAAAATTTCTAGGAAAAAATATGAGAACATGTTTGTAATGTTGGACAGATCATATTTCAACAGAAGATGTCCAGACAGTAAATAAGCATGTGAAAGATGCTCCACATGGCTAAGCACTGAAAAAAATGCAAGAATAAAACATGAGAGATCACTCCATACCTTTTTGAATGCTCTTTTAATAAATTTGATCATGCTAAATACAGCATACGGAGTAAATAGAATTCTCAAATATTCCTAAGTAAGGATGCAAAATGGTGCATTTTAGTAGTTTCTTATAAAGTTAAACACATGTAGCAGCAATCCTACCCTTGGATATTTAAGTGAGAGACATGAAAAGTTACACTCACATAAAAATGTCACTCAAAAATGGTCATCATTGTTTCTATCGTCCCAACCCCAAACTGGACATAGCCAAGGGCCCTCACCAAGCGCGTAGATTAGCGAAGTGTGGCAATGCCTGGGGGACACTGCCCCACAGTGAGAAGGGGCAAACAAACCACTGGCACACACAGCAGCAGGGACATGTCGCAGGGTCTTCTGCTAAGAGCAGGGCCACATGCCATGAGGTTCCCCCCATGGAGCACACTGGGGAAAACTGAGAGGGCAGATCGCTAGTTAGTCACCTAGTCTCAGGAATGGAGGAACAGGCAGAATATAAAGAGTGCCCTGGGAAATCTGGGGTCATGTCACGACTAGGGTGATACGTTCATGACTGTGCATTTGTTAAAGCCCTCAGATTCAGGCACCCCAAAGAAAGAACAGATTTTTTTAAAAAATGAAGCCAACAAATCAAATCACAACAATAAAACAAAAGCAAAGGTTCTGGTAAAAATTGCAATAAATATTTGTATAGTGGTTTTTATGAACCAGTCTTCCCATAGGTAATCATAACAATAGGCTGCATGTGCAGGTCATATTGGCAAACTCATTTCCCTTGCAAGAAAACAGCAGTGATCAGGGTGCAGTCTATAGTCACATTCTATTGTGTCATCAGTTGCTCTAGATGACGCTGGAACCCTGACCTCCTCATTAGCTCAGATGTGCAGAGTGGTTGGGCAGCCCTTCCTAAGCCTCTAGAAGACTGCTTGCCTCCCACTGTGAAAAGGACCATTTGATGTCTTCAAGATCACCTTTCGCTTTTAAATATACATACTAATTATGTTACCAGGGTGATGTTAATGACAAAGAAACCTCTGTACCACTTCCCAAAGTTCCAGGGCAGAACACCTGTTCTTCCAAGATGTAGTGCAAAATGGGAGCTATAGCTGGCATCCCCTGGATGACAACCTGGACTCTGGTGGCTTCTGGAGATTCTGCTGTTGATTCTATAGCTGCTTCCAGTTTCAAAGAGAATTTTCCAAATCATGCACCAAAAAATGCCAGAGGTAATTATGTGGTAAAAGGATTTTTTCTTGGTATAATTTTTCAACTGAGGAGAAGAAAGATGTACAAGGAGTGTACTTCAGAGGAAGTATTGTTATTGAAGGAAAGCAAGCATATTTCACTAAAATCTCAAATGCTTCTTTAAGCAGAAATCGCCCAGCCAAAGACCAACACATAGCAAAGTTGTACTCCAGGTGCTGCAGTTCAGATTTGAACTGTCCCTTGAAGATCCAGCGTTGAGAGTTTGTTTGCCTGCCTGTGGCAAGTGGAATGTTCAGGAAGTGGGACCTGGTGGGAGGAAATGAGGTCACAGGGGCGTGGCCTTTCAAGGGATGTTGCAATCTGGTCCTTCCTCTTCCTCTCTACTTCCTGTCCCCCACGAGGTCAGAAACTTTGCTTTACCATGATATGCTGCCTTACCACTGGCTCAAAGCAAGAAAGACAACCAACCATGAATGAAAACCTTTAAAGCCAAAATAAACCTTTTCTTCTTCATAAGACCTTTCTCAGGTACTTTGTCACAGTGTTGGAAATCTGAATAATGCCACAGTTTTTGTTTTGTTTTGTTTTGTTTTTAACAAATACCTCCTGGCTTACTTGGAGTCAAAAACTACTCAGAAACTTGAAACAAACCTTGGTCCAGATAGTATGACTAACTACCCAAACCCAAGTCACATGCAGGAACCAAAACAAAGGCCAACCTTTCATTTTTCCAGCCAGATTGTGAGATATTAAACCTCAGGAACATAAAAAGCAGAGTGAGTAACTAAATTGAAAAAAAAAGAAAGGTTTCTCCCCAGCCATCCCAGCCAACTTCTCCCAAAAGTGGGTCAACCAGAAATTAATGGCTCTTTCTTCTACACTACTAGTAATTTGTGTGTTTTTATAGTGCTCACACTCTATTGCTGTTAACTGTACAGATTCACCCCAATTCTCAGACAGCCTCCCTGGGTTGAGGTCCTCAGAAGCAGGCCAAATATAGTCACACTGGTTTCTCCCAGAAACTATGAGGGGACCCCTTATAAGGGGTGGTCAGTAAATGTTTGAAGAATGGGAGAGAGAAGGGGGAGAAAAGTAAGAAAGTAGGAGAAATATTGTGAGAGGCAAAAAAGAAAAGGGAGGGAGAGACAGAGGAAGGAAAGTAGGAAGAATTGAAGGAAGTAAGGAGAAAGGAAGAGAAGGGAAGAGAAGAGAGAAGAGAAGAGAGAAAAGAGAAGAGAAGAGAGAAGGAGAAATAAAAGAGAAAAGGCAAAAGAAAGGTAGGCAAGATGAAAGATGGAAAGGAAGTAAGATGAAAAAGTGTGAAGGACAGAGGCAGTGAAAAAAGTAGAAAAGAAAGCAAAGATGGTAAGAAAAAAGGAAGGAGGAAAGGAGAGAGAAAAGGGGATGGAAAGAAGGACAGGGAGAAGAGAAGGGGAAAGAAGAGGAATGGAAAGAAAAAGAAAAGAGAAAATGAAAAAGAAAGATGAGAGAATGGAATGAAGTGAAGGGAAAGGAAGGAAAGAGAAAAGAGGGAAGGAAAGAAGGAAGGAAAATAGAGGAAGGAAGGAAGGAAGGAAGGAAGGAAGGAAGGAAGGAAGGAAAAGGCGGGAAAGAAAGGAAGGGAAAGTGGAAGGCAGGAAAGAAGGGAGGGGAAGGAAAGGGAGGAGAGAGCGGGAGGGAGGGGAGGAAATGCCCCTAGGATGGAGAAAGTGAGTCTGCAGGACAGAACAGTCCCTGGAGAGGGAAGAGAGTGCCCTGGCCAGCCCAGGCATCTGCAGCCTGTCACCCAAATCTGTCTGCAGTCTCCAGGCCAGGCTGCCCCCTCTCTGAGCCTCCCGGCCCCATGTCCCATGCCGCAGCCCATGCAGTAGAAGCTGGACCACTGAGCACAGGACCCAGCCAGCAGCCAAGGTGGGACAGGAGGGCCAGGCCCGGAGCCAGAGCCGGGCGGAGCGGCTGGGTCAGGGTGGCGGAGCTGCTGGCATGGCCACGCTGGCAGTCTCTCCTTCCAAGGGCTAGGCCTGCTCTGCTGGGGCACGGGAGGGGCTGGGCAGCCAGCAGCCGAGAGTGAGAACTTCCCCCTGCCAGAGGCAGCTGCTGGCTGCCATCTGGGCAGGGCCAGTGCCAGCCTCCCAAATCTGCCTTCCCTTTGGAAAAGGCAGAACTCTGTGCTGAGAAGATAGCTTCTCCTCCAGCCCAGAGTGCTTGGTGAAAACCCCACAGAACCAGCCTTTGCGAGAGGAAGGCATGAGAAATGCCACACGCTGGGCGGCTTCCAATGGAATGTGCTCCTCCTGGGACCTGGTCATACAGAGGAAAAAAATCTTGATTCATACCCAGTAGCCCTTGTTTCTTTCATTTTACTTCAGTGATAGCCTTTGTTATTTTTTAAATTTATTTTTAACTAAACATTAGCATGACTTGAATAAGATGCTGGCATCTACGCATCTTTCTCTTTGTCAGTCTGGCGCAGGGATCACCCACGACAAGCCGGAAATCCTTCGGAGGAGACCGTCTTTGTAACCCCTTCTCCACCGTGAGCGGCACATTATGGCTGGGGGTCTTCTGAGCTTCACAGGGGTGCTGCTGACAGAGGCCCAGCTCTGCTCCTGGAGTTCAGTGTTCCCTTGGGTCCTTCAGGTCGTCAAAGGTGCGGGCGCCTCCACAAGCATGCATCAGCCCACGTGCACTGGGGCCATCCTTGTGACTATGTGCTATTTGATGGGCTCCCACGATGTCCCCAGGAGGGAGAAGGGGACAGGGTTGGCATCTGCTGGAGCATAGAATCAGAAAGACACTCACGAAGGCAAAACACAGGCCAGCTCTGTCCAGGCTGAGTGGACCCATGGGGACAGACGCAGGCTTGGAAGGACCAGTGTGGCCCCTGAACTGAGATGAACATGGACACAGCACAGAATCCCAATCTCGGATTTGTCACCTTTCATTTCCCTCTTTACCGTATGGAAATCTTTCTTTTCCTGTGATGCCCAGTGCCATCCCAGCATCACACCGTTACGAACGCTCATTGACAACTGGCTTTGTGGGATCCCGGCTGCAAAGAGATGTGCAGAGGCTTCACATTCTGAAGCAACTCCAAACACGTCTATCGTTCATGTGATCGCAGGCAAAGGTGACCTCACTTTGGGCCATGAGCTGCCACAAGAGGTGGTGTGGATGGAAGTAACAGAAGTTCAGGGAGGGATTTCCTATAGCCAGGGACCCCCACCCCACCCACCCCACTCCAGGGACTAGAACAAGCTGACGGGAAGCCAGAGAAGCACTAGATTGCTCTAACCAAGGCCCTGACCACGCCTTGCCATTGCTCCTGCCTTAGCAGCTGCATCTTGGGAACCTTTAAGCCATGATGGCCACATAGGGAAGAATCAGGGGAAGAAAGATGAGGTGGAAGTATAGGTCAGCTCCTGACTTGGGGTAAGATGGAGGCCAAGAAGAAGAAATGAGGTATGCTGGGAGCTCAGGGTGCTGGGACAAGTTGTTGGATTCGAGCCATTGTCTAGAATGTATCTCTTGATGGTTCTAGAGCTTCCACTGCCACCCGATTGTCTGGACCACTTGCAAGAGACCAGCCTGGCTCATACTGAAAAGATCCCTGTTGATCATTTACCCTGGAGCTGTGACCTTCTGGACTAGCTCTGCCCTCTGCTGTGGTTGAGTATAACACGTGTACAATAAATCTCTTATTCTTCTGTCTCAGCTAGAAAATCAGACAAAAAAATGAAAGAAAGAAAGAAAGAAAGAAAAAGAAAGAAAGAAAGAAAGAAAGAAAGAAAGAAAGAAAGAAAGAAAGAAAACCACAAGAACCACAATGCTTGATTTTGACCCGAGCTAGATGTGGGGCATACCGGCCAGTCTGGGGCTCATCAAAACCCTGAACACCACCATCCATGCAGCTGAAAATGGAAACGCTGCGAAGTTACTTGTTCAGTGCTTGTAGCTCCAGGACCCTCTCTACCTTGGCCTCTCAGGGAAGCGAACACATCTGCGGAGAACTCAGGTCAGTGTGGGCCACTTCCATCTCTACCCCCAGTATCCAAAATGGCCCCAGATGGGAACTTCTGCAGACCAGACAATGCCCAGTCATCTGAAGGACAAAGCCTCCTGCCCACAGGCCCTCGGGCTGCCCCATTACACCGGTTGTATGCATAACAGGCTCACGTGAAGCTCTCACAGGAGGGCTACGCTGTTGATTTGTTAAAAAAAATAAAACAACCTATGAGTTTTATCTCTTTATCTCCTCAGCCCAGAGGGGGGAAAAGGGCACAATCTGTCCTCCCAGTGGGACACCCACCTGATTAGATGTCATGAAACACAGTAGTCCTTTAGTTAGTGATGGCTGGAATACCTCCGACCCACAGTTACTGGAAAGAAGAAAAAAAGAAAAGAAAAGAAAAAAACCTAACTACAGATAAACTCCCTAGGGTTTCAGATCCGTTTTGCAATAAGCTGTGTTATGAAGGAAACCTGGCCCCAAAAGATAGTTTGAATGCAAAATAAAGATAGTTCACAGGCTTTGAAGCAGGTACAGGGCGCCTGGGGAAGCGCAGGGGCCATATTTTTGGAGGATCATTACATTTCCTGCTGCCGACGTTATTTGGGTCCCACCGTTCTTTTATACAACTCCTATTTTTAGTCATCAGAGGCGCCATGTCCTGCCAGACAGGGGCCTCAGCAGGGCAGGCTGGGCAGGAGGGGTGAGGCAGGAAGCTGAGTAGGCCAGCTCCAAGCCAGATGGGACAGAAATGGGACCTGGGGTAACTCGGGGAGAGATTAGGGATCACCACTGGTTTAGGGAGCTGTGTGTTTCCAAAAAATACAAGCAGAAAATCAATAGGAAACCCCACAGGGCAGAGTGCAAAAGACCTGCTTCTCCTCCCCACCTCGCCCTCCAGCCCCACTGCCCTCAGTGTGGTTGGCACAGCTTCACCTCCTCCTGGTCTCTGTGTGGTCAGAAGAGGCCAGTGGAGAAACAGGAAGGATCAGGCTCAGAAGCAGAGTCCAAACAATTCTGGTCCTGGGTCAGAGAGGGTGAGAGCAACCTAGCTCCAGGAAACAATGAAGTGGCAGGTAGAGTTCTATGTGGGGACTGGGGCTTGGAAACCCCCTGGGTTGGTCCAGACCCTTCGTGAAGGAAGGTATAAAAGGAACTGGAGAAGACCCTGCCAGCCAACTAGAAAAAAAAAAAAGGAAGGAGTACACTGAAAGCCAGAACTGGGGAATGGACTGATTCCCCAGGAGTTGATGCGTAACCCGGCTGCTGCCATCAACCCAGGGCCAGCTGTCATACCGTGTTATGGTTTGTATTTGGATGTCCCCCCAAAGCCTCATGCATTGCGTGTGGGGGAGGGGGCTTTTTGGAGGCAGCTGAATCCAGAGATTGTGGTTGATTCATTGCCTAGTTGTAGAATTAGGGGTGTGAGCGGGTATCCTGCATACAGTATAAAGGAAGAAAAGAGGCTTGTTCTTTCCTTTTTTTCCCCACTCTTGCTGCTTTTGGTATCTTCTGCCACCCGGAACTGTTGCCCCTCTGCCGCATGCCACCCTGCCTTGGAGCCAACTGATTCTGGACTGAAACCTCTGCAGACTGTGAGATAAATAAATCTTTCCTCCCTTAATTTGGGGCATTGGGTATTTTGTCTCAGTAATGAGAGAAAAGTAAGTAACACTTCTTACACACTGCATTCCTGAGGGGCACCCACTATGCCCCCATCGTTTACCTGTGTGGGTACTCACACACCCTCTGGTGCCAATACCACGCTAGCAGTGGAGCAGACAGGGAAACCTGGCCGGTTGTCCTGTATCTATTGAGAACCTACTTTATGCACCTCCCTGGAGGAGGTGTGGGGAAGGAGAGGCTGCCATGGAGTGTAAGAAGAATGGGGATGCAAGAAGGGACAAAACAATCCCTTGTGACATAGCTTGGCCACTTGGAGAAGACCTTAATTCACTCAGTACATTCTCCAGTAAAAAGACATGCACTCACTTTGGGAAAGTCATGATCTTCCTGGGCATCAGGATGAGCTGGAGACTTTGAGAAATTCCAGAGTGAGTGAGAGGAAGGAGGAGATAACCAGTGATTGCTTTAGGGAAGGAGAGAGACAGAGACAGAAACAGAGACAGAGAGAGAGGCTGAGCCGGTGCAGAAAGAGGAGCTTTGGGTGAAGGGGTGAAAACTTGCACCTGATCAATTGCTGGGAATAGATTACACACCATTCTCACTCCTCTCCCCACAAACACGTCAGTTCCACGTCCGTCATCGGTGCCTATGGCTTGGGTCTGCTTTGGGGAGATGTGTAAAGGCCAAAATTTCAGCTTGAGGACCACAAGCCAGGAAGAAGGTTCTCATGCGAGGAAAACTGTGTCTGGGTTACACCGAGGATCCCTTTTGACAAGTTTAGAAATATATGTGCTTAGGAAGCTCGGCATTGAGGAAGCAGTCTGTCATGGCGTGTATCTACATGTCCTCCCAAAGCCTCATTTGGTCCTGTGTGGGGCTTTTGGGCTGTGGCCGGGTCTAGGGTGTGAGCTGCTGGGATCAAGGATGTGATGCTAGGAGTGATTCATGGTGCAATACATAGCTGGGTTAAGATGGCCTCTTCCTGAGTGTGAGTGTGACCACACTAAGGGTGGTTACCCTGGATAGGATATAAGGGACAGAAAGCTGACCCCTGCTTGTCCCTTGCTGCTGCTCACTTGCTTGTTGCTTGCTGCCTTGTGCCTGCCCCGCCTTGCCATGGACTGTTTCTCCTCTGCAATGCCTCTCTGTGATGCCACCCTGCCTTGGGGCCAGCCAATGATGAGCCGAAACCTCTACAGACTGTGAGCTGCAGTGACCCTTTCCTGCTCTAAGTTTGTCAAGTAGTTTGTCTCAGCAATGAGAAAAATAACAAGACACAGTTGGATGCAGGGCAGGTAGCCAGGGTGGGTTTCCTAAAAGAAGCAAATTTTCAACCAACTGTTCCTTGGGAGATGGAATCAGAACACTGACAGGCAGTGATCCTTGTGGAATTTCACAGAGGCCTGAAATGCATGCCTTGTTTCCTGTGTTGAGCTTGGGGTACACGTGTGCACACAGGCAGACACGTGGGAACACTGGGCCACACTAATGCCTCCATTAGTGGAACACACAAGCATGCGCATACCTTACACCCACCTTCTACTCCAGGCACTCGTTAGTTAGTCTCTTTTGGTCTGTGACAGTGGCCGCCGAGCTCGAGAGATGGTGCACACAGACTGTTCATTAGTATTGCAACCCCATTGCTGCCAAAGTGCAGAAAAGACAAATTTACAACCTGTGAGACATTTTTAGGTGAAAATGCAAATACACAGCAGAGAAGCCTTGGCTATACATCTCTGCAAACCATTACCTCCCAGAGTTTAACCCCAGCCTAGGTCTTTCACAGAGCAAAGGTATTCGATCCAAAGCAACATCCCAGATCTTCTTGGCAAACTTGGAACAGATATCGCAAAGGACAGGAATAGTCAGCTGAGAAAATAAGAAAGGCAAATAGCCAATGAAATATGGGATAAATATTTGTTAAAGTCCTGTTTCATCAGAAGTTAAGAAATCCAAATAAAGATGATATGAGATAGCATTTCCCTTAATCTGCAAAAGTTAAAAAGAATTAAAGTTGCACTGGGCATTCAGAGAGGGTCTCTCCTACAGCACTGGTGGGATTGTCTTTGTGGCAACTACCTGGTGTGAGGCAACATCACCCAAAGCCTAACCTTGTGTACCCCCAAACTCAGCTCTCAGGCTGTCTTGATGGAGCAGCCAGCCAAGTACACAAAGACACAAGTAAAAGGATTCTCAACCTTCTAGTCCTTAGAATACTGAAAAACAGGAAACCAGCTCAATGCATAGCAGAAGGATATTGTTAGGTAAAATAATACTCATTGCATGAAATACCAGATCGCCATTTAGAATAATAAATGGTTTCATGACTCAGAAAAATGTAATGTTGCATAGTGAGATACTGTAATGAGAAAAGAAGCTTCACAGGCAAATATGCCAGGCTGCTCTCGGTGGCAGCCGGAATGGCTCCCGGTGTTCAGCTCAGTAGCTCTGGTTCTTAGTGGAGAACAGCAGCAGCAGCAGGCCTTGGGCTGGGGATGTGGCCCTGGGGTAGAGCCCTTGCTCAGTGTGTGTGGTTCCAGGCCCTGCTAGAAACAGACAGACAGGAAGAGCATCTGGGAAGGGGGAGTTGGGAGGGAAGGGAGGGGAAGTAAAAGACATCAAGATGAGACAGGTTCATGGGCCAGTTTCCCACGGTGAACGCGTTCATTACATATCACAAACATACACAAATAAATAAATACACAAAAAAAATACGCAAATAAATAAATAGTGCCAGGCATAAAATAAGCCCTCAATACACGTGTGTTCATTAGTGGGCTGGCACTCACCAGGCAGCCGGCAAGTCGCAAACACCTGATTTCACATTTCATTCCCCCGACAGCCCGGGGCTCTGCCTCGCTGCAAACTCCAATGGGCCATGAGGAGGCTGAGGCAGGGAGGTTAAGTAACACGATCCTGGTCACCAAGTGATAAGTGAAGGAGACGGGATCAAGATTCTGGCAGCCTGGATCCAGAGTGCGCCTCCAAGGGTTTCCCTGTAGGTGTGTGTAAGAGAAAAGCGGGGAGGGATCCGTGAGCTGGTGCATCAACCACGGCAGTGTGGGCAGCCTTGGGGGGTGGGATTCTCAAGACTTCATTTCCTCTCGGCTGTCAGAAGTTTCTACTTTTCAACAATGCAAACATAAAAATCACTGTATTTTAAATGTAAATAAAGATTACTTTGAAATAGTATGCTGTTTTTCCTTCTTGGTTTTTGTCTTTTGAGACAGGGCTTGCTCTGCTGTACAGGCTGGCCTTGAACTCACTAGGTAGCCCATGCTGGCCTCAAACTCATGGTAATCCTCCTGCCTCAGCCTCCCAAGTACTGGGATTACGGGCGTGCACCATCATGTCTGGTCATGCAGTTTTCTTTAATGGATATTCTCTCTGGCCAGAAAAAAAAAAGCAGAAGAGAGGCTAAGATGAGGAAGAAGAAAAGGGACACTGGTCTCTATCCCCAGACCATCTTATGGAAAGACAGATGCTCATATTCCAAAGCGAATTAGAAGGGTTTCAGAACCTAGAGGCCTCCTCATGTCCCACATTTCTGTCCAGGGCCCTGCCCTCAGGGCTGCAACTCAGCAGGACCTGGCGGCCAGGAGCACGAGGCCTCTGGCAGTGTCACTGGGTAGACACACACTCCGGGTGCCACAGTTGTCACTTTTCCCAACTTCCTGCTCCATGCTGGGCACTGAATGGACACAGAACTGAACAAGATCCAGTCCCTGCCCTGGGGAAACCCAGACTATTGGGAGAGCAAAGGAAAGCACAGGAACAGGGCACTAAAGAGCAAACAGGGACGTTTGGGGTGTGCAGGGGAGCGTGGAGGGGCTGCGCCCCCACCTGACCCTGGCTTCCCTCTCTCCTGGAACCCATCCTCCTCTCCAGTCTAACTGTGCCCTTCTGTTCCACTGCTTCCCAGCCATCTGTTAATCCCATGAGAGTCGGCACCATGACTTCTCAGGGGTACCGGGGTTGTGGCATCCCAACCCCAGTACCAAGCAGGCTTCCCAGCAGCACCCCTGCCGGGACTGTTGTCCCTGCAGGGAGATGGCTCTGGGTGGGGAGGGGACGTCTACAGCTGCCCATCCAGTGTCAGGCCAATGCCGAAGACTGTGCCTCAGAAACCTATCTGCTCCGAAGGAGCCAGGCGAGCAGCTGAGGGGGAAGAAACTCCTCGACTGAAGGAACAAGTGCAAGACCAACTTTAAGTAACAGCTGGCCTCGTTTGGGTCCAAACAGATGTGGCCAAAGCAGAGGTGGAGCCGGGGTGAGCAGAACAGCTGGGTCATGCAGGGGCTTGGAGTCACACTGAGAGTTTCAGGTTTTATTTTACAACTTGCAAGGGTTTGGAGAAAAGAAGAGACACAGTCAGATATGGTTATAAGGAAATCACTGACAGGACCACAGAAATAAGAGACAGAGGCAGGATCCAGGGGAAGAGATGAGTTACAGGAGGAGACTCCTACAAGAAGGACACCAGGGACTAATGAGTGGAGAGAATGTGACACCGCAATGTCGTCTCCCTTCAAGCCAGCAGGAAAAGATTCTCAGCATGCAGAGCAGTTTAAAAACTGATAGCCAGTGAGAAAAAGGCAAAGAGGATCCTAAGAACAGAGAGATCCTGCCTGCTCAGCAGCCAGTCCCGAGGTTTCACACTCTGCCAGCACCTGGGAGCACACCCCTCCCCTAGGCAGTCGCAAAGACATCCAGGCAGCCAGAGTCACGCTCAGGAGCAGCAGCGAAGGGGGGAAAGTACATTACAGGACCCAGCATCTGTGCGCCGCAGCTGCCAAGCCAGCGCCATGTGTTCCTGCAGCTGTTGGCATGGTAGCGACGGAAGACGAACAGAAGGACGAAAGAACGTTCGGCACCAGACTCTGAGCGCCAGGCAGGTAGGTGAGCTCCAAGCAACGGAGGCTGGCCCTGGGGGAGCTCCGGGGAGAAGCAGCCTTCCCGGAAAGGACTGCCACGCAGAGCTACTAGGGAGCCAGGCTGTTGCTGAGACCGCACAAGAGCAGAACGCACCACCTATCACCTCACCTGAGCCAGGTGGACCAAGACAGCTGAGGGTCCCTAGCCCAGCCCGCCTCCTCAGTATTAGTGCAAAGCCCCGGCTTCCTGTCTGAAGGTGCATGTGACATCTCACTTGATGTGCAAATACGAGGCTCGAAGGTAAGTAGAGCTTGAGAATTGTTGCAGTTGGTGAGCCTCTTACTCACCAAATAAGAAAAGAGATGACTCAAGTTTTGATCACTCAGTCGCAACAGGGAATGACTGAGTTTGACATCTACCTTTAGGAAGCTGGGGAAAGGGGCCAAGCTGAGTGTCCACTCATTCATCCAGTAATTCAGAGGTATATTAAATACATAAGAGTAAGAGGCTTTGAGGCTGCTGAAAGAGACACGGAAATCAAAATAATAATGCCTGGAATGCTTCTCACGCTACTGCAACTTACAAAGAACACTCACCCCCTTCCCTTCCCAGCTATTTAGAGCTACTGACCGCTCTGATGTCCACTGCCCTGTGAACAGGTGTCAAACAGAGCATTTTGGAGACCACACCCCTCCATAGCAACATTTCAAATTCACGTTTCCATCCTCAAAGTACCTGGCCTGGGAATCCAGGCCCATAAGCGGCACAGCCAGAATGAGAATCCTCGAGGAGTCCACAGCACAGTCAGAAGAGGATGGTGTCAGAGGCATCTGAAATAACTCCAGGTTGGCTTGATCATGAGGACCTGATAGAATGAGGTAGAGAGAAGACGTCCCGTGGAGGTACAATTAAAAATAACAGGAAGATCTCCTGGTGCTCCGGGCAAGCTTGATGGAGGATGAGTCATTTTGTCACAGGGTTTGACAGCAGATACAGGCCTTGCTGGAAATTAAAGACCTGAGCTAGTCCTTCGTCATGGTCATGATGGCAACAGGCCCAGGACGCGGACCCTTGAGGTTCAAACTTCAGCTTTCTGTGTATAAGATGACGATGACAGTGATGGTGTCTATTCTGAGGATTAGGAGGATGGACCTAGGTGAACACCGGCCATGGAATTCGCTTGACAAATGGCAAGAGCTGGTGTTTCACATCCACTTACAGATAGTGAGTGGCACAGAGCCTTCTGAGGGACTCGGCTTCACACACGGACCAGCCAGGATTCCGGGCTGCAAGCAACAGAAACTGTCCTGGCTAGTGATGGTCTGTGGAGGGCTAAGCAGGAAAGGAGGGTAGTGAAAGGTACAGTCACACACTCACCAGAAAGACTGGATGCCCAGGTGAGACAGTGGGCAGAGACTCAGGGGTCCTTGGCAAAGCAGGACCACGAGCCATGCTGTCAATTGCTAGGCAGGGGACTTTTAGGGCCATCACCCATGCTTGTGGAGAAACAGCCTGCCTCCCCTTCCTGTGACTGTCACCACTCCTGCGAGTTCAGACAAGACCCTTCAAAGAAGACCACAGAGAACCAGCCAGAAGTGCCATGTGGCTCTTCTGCTGGCCTAGCACAAACTTTGCCAATTGTAGTCTCATTATAACGCTAAATTCTCTACCCAGGAGGCCATTACACCTTCCGTGTTTGAACATGGATTGCAGCATGAAGGATGACCTCAAAGTGAGCATGCCCAGGAATGTGTCCACCCTACACGAGATGAAAAGTCTCTCCCCTATTAATCGGTATGTTTCCTCTAGAAAAGCCCCTTGCTGTCCCCGGGGAGACATAGCTCCCAGTATGCTCCTTACTGTGCCAGTGATAAGCTTCTCTGGGCTCTGCTATCACCTGGCTGTGCCCGTTGGCTCTGCTCTCTCCAAGGGGCAAGGCCACTGTGTCCAGTTACAAAGCCATGCTCAAGAAGCACCCTGGAAAGAATGATGCCGGTGCCAGTCAGAGCTCTACAGCCACCAGCTCGAAGAAACAGCTCCATCGTGGCTGTTATTTCAGGATCTTGTTTATGTAACTACACTCATGCCAGCAAACATCACTAACCCAACTTGAAGTCAAGCCACCTTTCCTGCCTTCTCTGTGCCTTGCTGTCCCTGGGAAGCTGGGGACTCCTGTCATGTGGGGCACTCAGAGTCCCAGAGGGACCCTCTCTCCCCTGCCTGATGCCCTCTTCCACCAGTGCCCTGAGATTCCCAAGGCTTCGGTCCCTGGTGACATCCACATACTCCTAGATGGGGTGACATTTAAGTCATTATCAGTTTCAGAACTTGGGAAAAATAGGTGTTCTATTAAGAAAGTAAAAATGGAATTTAGAATAAAAGTGTGACCCCATCAAAAACACATAGGCCTGTCACATTTTCTGAAAATTGGTCAGAATGAGGTCATATAGGGACCAAACACTGCCACTGGGGCCCGTGCCTAAGGTGCACAGCTACCTAAGGCTTGAGGCTGACTGCTTGTGGGGCTGCCTGACCGTCCTTGGTCCAAGGCTCCCAGGGCCTTTGCTTGCTGGGGCAGTCACTTGTGTCAACATGAAGGTCATCATGAGGTTCCTGTGTCCCATCCTCACAAGGGAGCGGGACTGGGGGGTTCCCTTAGGAGAGAAAAGTGTCCTTTTCTTCCCCATCCCAGTCCCTGTCACTAAGGGATGAGTTCTCCTCCTCTTCTTGACTGAGTAGTTGTCTTGGTTACTTCCATCTCATTGCTGAGACAAAATACCTGACACCCAAAATGGTTTATTTAGCTTGCATTTTATGGAGGTTTCAGTCCATAATCAGCCACCCCAGAGGACCAAGACACCATAACCCAAGAGTGATAGCTGGACATAAAGAACACATGCCAGGTATCTTCAGGATGTCAGGTTAGTGTGGGAAGTACAGACCCTCCACTGACCCTCTTATGGGGTCAAGATTGTTGACTAAAGATGAGGTGTAGTGGCTGAGGCAGGAGGATCACAAGTTTTAGCCCAGTGTGAGCGCTATCAGGATTTAGCAGTCCCAAAAGATAAAAAGTGAAATAAAACACTGGGGACATAGTTCAGGGTGAAGGTCCTGGGTTCAATTCCCAGGGTCAGAAAAGAATCATCTTATTCTGGTCATTGTGGTCAGTTCCCCACTTACTTTTCCAGGTGGAAGGGATGCGGGGAACATTGCCCACATAGTAATTAGCAAGAGTGCAGCTCTCCACACCCACCCCTCCATGCCATGTCATTGCTATGCTGCCATCTTGATTAAACTTCACACCAGTGTGGAAACACCATGACTAAATAGTTAATCTGGTTGGGGTCACTGAAGGAGGCTCACAAATGGTACCCCTCTTCTCCTGGGAGCTGAGCAGTTTAATAAGTAAATCAAAGGAATGGCAGACAGAAGTCAAGTGAAATCCTCATTAGTAATATTTGTCTTTGTTTTTTCCTGGTGAGGGTGATGGCAACCGGGCCCTCACACGTGCTGAGCAATCACTCTACCCTGAGCTGTAGCCCAGTTCTAAATCATTATTATTCACAAAGACCACCGAGGAAGACACTGTCCAGGGTGTGAGCCCCAGAACCAGGCAAAATCACTCTCCTTAGCGCAGGACAAGCCAAACTATGGAGGGGCTGGTCACTGTGGAAGAGAAAATGAACCCCTGCTTCTTACGAGCTGTTGCTACCCCAGAAGGAGAGGGGAGAGGTGGGTCAAATGTGTCCATCTCACTTTACTGTGTCAATCACAGCTCTACAGCCTATGAGTAGGGAGGTGGGGGAGGGTCTAGAACTGTCTTCTTTGACCTGGGAGGAGCACCGGGAGTGAGGCCAAGCTAAGTATCAAAGCAGAGATGAACAGATTGACATCCACAAAGGATTTCTCTCCTGGTAGCCAATTCAGAAGAAGTGCTCCCAGGACTTAGATGGCCAAAGCCAAGGGAACCATGCAGCCACGCACGCGGACCAGACTCCATGCCAGCAGGGCTTGGGCATCCCTGTGGTCATCAGCCACTGTCCCCAGCCTTACTGGGCACGTCCTTGCTTAATTTGACTTCTCATTTTTACCTACTTTACCAATACTTTCTTTCTTCAAATTGACATTTAAAGCTAACTGGTAACCACAAACTCCATCACTGGCACTGGAGTTGGCACTGAAGAAGAAATTTCAGAATAAAACCCTCTATTGCATTTACTAAACAGATATTGCTGAGAACTATCCATTGTTATTCAGTCTTTCAAAATGTACACACATGTTGATTACACACACACACAGTATATGGAACTGTTTTAGCCCTAAAATTTTTGGTTTTCTAATTAGGATACTCTTTGTTTAAGATTCATTTAGTGATTGTAAATCTTGTTATAAACCATATCAATGAATTGTGTTTCCGTTTCTGACTTGATCGCAAGAACACTCAAAACAAAATTTACAGCTCAGCGTCAGCAGGGCAGTGCAGGACACTAAGCCCACATATCTGAAATTTCTCCCTCTTTGATGACCCCCCCACCTCTAACACATAGCCTTTGCCCTCCTTCCTATTTTTATCCTCAAGACTATAACATTTGTTTTCTAGTAGACTATGTATTCCTACAAAATATCACACAGTCCATGGACAGACAAGAGACAAATAAAATACACCCACTATTTTCTCTATTAACCCTTCTAGAAATATTTATATTTTATTCTATGCTATTCAGCAAATGCATACTATTGGGGCTTGAAATTCTAGAACCAGTATGCAGCATTTACTTTGATAAAAATTTCCAAATATTTAACAAGCATTCAGCTGCCACCTCCAATGTACATAACTGGAATAGATTTTCTTTTTTAGTTAAGGCTGTTGACTCAAATTATGGCATTCTGGTTTTTAGCACAGTGATCATTTAAACTTATTTTCTTTTATAACAGTGCTAAGCATTCATGGAATGAAGTCCTTAGATCTAAATTAATTCTGTTTTATTTCTATGAATATATTTCAGATACAAAATCATTAAATGCTTTACTCTGTCACTTTATACACCATGTAAAAAAATATTGGCAGTTAGTAAGTTTTGACAAATGATCCCCACTAAATATATCTTCCAAAGGCTTGGTCTATTGGCATCTTTAGTTGGATTTAATCGCTTTCATATCCCATTGCCTCCTGAGATTGGAAGGGATTTTTTTTTGTTCTTGCTTTGGCTATTGTTTCCCCCAGAAATATCAACTGTTGCTGTCATTCTTAACAAAAGAAGTTATCTCATTGTTGGTTTGCAAAAGCCAAGCTTATTTCTTGCAAAATATTTTTAATCATCCAAAGTCTAACCAACCAGTGGTGTTCAGTCTTTCCTAAAATGAAGTCATTAATGTTATTTTTTGGGTCTTCTTCACTTTTTTTACTCTTTGATTTACAAAAGATGAAGAGATACACATAAGGGTTTTTTAAATTTCATATCTTTTCAACATCAAATCACACAATGTTCTTTTTTAAAGTCAGGCATTGAATTATCATAGTCATACAGATTCAGTCCTTCACTTGATATTCATTAATCCATCTCTTCATTCCTTCAACAAACGTTTACTTGTACTTTTCCATTCCAGGCACGGAGGAATCAAGCAAAGAGCAAAGCCACGCATTGGAGGAAGCCACAGAAATAGAAATCGAATTTCCTGGTCCGCGAGGAGCCAATGGGAAACAGCACACCTGTGGCCTGGTATGCACCGAA
The DNA here is from genome assembly GCA_004027295.1 of Dolichotis patagonum. Taxonomy (NCBI): domain Eukaryota; kingdom Metazoa; phylum Chordata; class Mammalia; order Rodentia; family Caviidae; genus Dolichotis; species Dolichotis patagonum. The sequence goes on along the minus strand of PVJX010006032.1, from coordinate 61,860 downwards.
CTGCACCAGCCGGGACAGCGGTGGGCTAATTCAGCAGCCAGTGTGTCCGCGGGAGCGCAGCTCCACTGGAAGAGCTGCGCGTCACTGGGAAAACATCGCCGGCTTCTGCTCAACTAACTGCACCCATTCTGCTTCAACATGCTTGCTAGGCTCCTCCAGTTTTACCTCCGGAAACTGGAAAGTACTTTAAGAATGCAGGCTCCGGAACAGGGCTATCCAGATTTTTAAAAATTGAGATATAATTTACATAGAATAAAATGCAGAGAGCTTACTCTGAACGTTTAGTTTCATTGTTCACATGCCTGCAATCTCACTTAAATAAGATATGGACAGTGCTACATGCCCCAGAAAGTTTCCTCATATCCTTTGCCAGGTAACATCGATCTCTTTCCCTCTCTCTCTCTCTCTCTCTCTCTCTCTTTCTCTCTCTCTCTCTCTCTACTGAACCCAGGACTTCCACACTGAGCTACATCCCCAACCCTTTTCTTATTGTTTATTTTGAGACAGTCTCCGCCAGGCTGACCTTGAACTTGCAGTCCTCTAACCTCAGTCTCCCAGAGCTCTGGGATTATAGGTGTGGGTCACAGCACCCAGTTTCATTTTCTTAATTAGGGAGCAGACTCCGCTGGTCCCTCTTCCTGGCTGTCTCTGGGTAGGGACTGAGAAGCATGCTCTTTTTTATATAAAACACCATCAACTCTTCCTTTCATAACACAAGGATTGCATTTCTCTAATCCTTCCTGCAGCCACCTTCTGCTCTGTCACTCACAGTCTTTGCAGAACGTGGTTTGCTTCTGGTCATCCATGCTGGTCTGAATTCATTGCTTCATTCTCTAAGTACACGTAGCACTTTCCTTATTACTTTTTAGTAATAGCTTACATGCTCACCCAGATCTCTCCTTGAGCTCAAGACCAATCACGTGTCCAGCCACATGGAGAGAACATGCCCAGCTGGACAATCCTTTCTAACCAGCAGCCTCTGCATCAAAAGTTCTCTGTGCCTTGCAAGGGTGCTCCTCCCTCGGACAGCACCACCATTTACCAAATGCTTAGCCCTAAAGCTTGGCGTTGCTTGACCTTCACCTCTCCTCCCTCAGTCGAAGCCTTAGATCACACCCCACCCCTCAGAGACCAGAGACCAGAAGGTGGCCACCCTGTCTCCACCCACTGCCACACCATAGTCCCTTCGGGCTCTTGCTTTATCGCTCTTCTTCCCCACTGTGCAGTCAGCCCTGCAGGTCGTTGCTTTTCTCAGATCTCTGCATTCCCAATTCCCTCTGTTTATTCCTAGCTCTTCAGATATCTGGTTAAAACCTCCTCTTGAGAGAAGATCGGAAATCGCACCACCCTCCGCACTCCAGGCACCCTGACACTGTCACCATGCCTTCTCCCACTTCCCTGCTTGGGATTTATTGCAGACTACGGGCACATTTTCCTTGTCAGTCTCTCCCAGGAGGAGGTAAACCCCACGAGGTCGGGCTCCACGTCTCTGATCCCCCCAGTATGTTCACCTTCTGGCCCCAGCAAAGCGCTGGGCACACAGCGGGCACTTACGGAGTGAGTATGGGCGGAAGGAAGGGGTCTCCCCACCAGTGCAGAGCGAAGATGCTCCCTTTTCACTCTGTGCGCTCTCCAACACGGCCCTTCACGTGTCCTGGGTAGCACAAACGCCTTCTTTGCTGAGCTGTGTCTTCCACCAGGCACCCTTCCTTTCCCAGAGCTGCTTCTGACTCTGTGTGTCCCCCAACCCTTTCCTCCCGTAACCGGCCTGTGCCCCAGGCTCAACCCCAAATTTGTTTCTCTTACAGATTTCTGCACTTCACTTAGGGAGTTGCCCCTACACAACACCAAATAATGGGCCAAGTAGCTTCTGTTATATTTAGTTGTTTGGGTAAAGAAAAAGCAGCTGCCCCACTGGACAGCAGACGGATACAAACTCTTGCTGATTCCTGCACCTTCCTCCGCCTGGTATCGCTCGCCTCTCACGAGGGTGCTGGAGTCTGATCTTCTCAGCCAAGTGGCAGATGGAGAAATTGTTTGCAATAGACATGAGAATGTTTTATCAGCCTTTTAACTGGGGGGGGGGTCCTGCTGAATTTGAATCTCGCCAGCAAAGCGCTGGCCAATAAAAAGAAGGCAAACTCTCCGCAGGACGTCCTACAGGGTCTCCGTAGGAACCAAGGTGTTTTCAGTCAACACTCAGGGGCCAGATGACAAACTCCCAGGGCAGCAGGCAGATGCTTTCCTGCCCCTCCGCTTCCTGGGGACGGCTGCATGGCACACGGGAACCCGGCTCAGGGTCCAGGAAGTCTGTATTCCAGACCTGGTTCTGGCCGTGACTCCTTAGGTCACTGCCTGGTGGTGATGTCACTTTTTGGTCTCTTAGTTGCTCCATCTGTACAATGGAAAGCAAATCTGTTCCTCCCAATTGGCTTGCGAGCACATCCGGGGTCAATTCGCCATCCAGGCAGACTACCAAAGGGTTATTTGTCAAAATGGATGATCTCTTCTTCTTTTGAACAGGCTCAACTCCAAAATGGGTTCTGCATTAGAAAAAACAGTGGCTGGTGTTTATTGAGCACTTAGTACATGCCAGATGCGTGCCGCTTGAATATATGCACACGAAGTGCAGGGCACTGCACCCTGTGTGAATTGCCTCCTTGAACTCCTACCAGTGCCTAAGCAATGGGATTCTTAAAAGGGAACCAAAAAATACGTGAAATAGCAGAACTTAGTAACAGATAGACAAGCGTTTTCCTGTTTTGGTACAGCCAGCAGCCTGACCACCAGATACTCATGGAAACCCAAGGCCATGGCAGCAAGGTAGACCTCAGGAAACACCTTCCACGGTCAGTTCTCCCAGAAGCTGCAGTGCTCTTTCCTGCCTCCTCCGTCCCCAAATGCAACATGTGTGTGCAAACACAGCAATAGCAGCTACTGACAGTGCCAGGGACTGTGCCAACTGTCTTACACACCTCAGCTACTAATCACTCAACCCTGCGGGTTTCAGCCCCAGAATGACACAGAGAGGAACTTGTCCAAACCCAGAAGTAGGTGAAAGCACTAGGCGTTGAGCTCAGTCTTTCTGAAACCCAGGAGTTGCTTTTCTACCCAAAATCTCCAGTGTTTCTCAGTGCATCCGTCCGCTGCAATGTTACTAATTCGTGTTACCCAACTCAGGTGTACATTCAGTAGAGTAGTAAAAGCATTTTAATCCTCAGAAAAGCAGCAGTTGCTAGTAAAACAGTGGTACCTCAGGACAGAGGGCTCAATGAGGGAAGAGATGCATGAGGGTATAGAAGGGGCACATTACTAGGGGGCAGAAAATCTGGTTCCCATTTCAACCCTGCCAGTACCAACCCCAGCACCCAAGACAAAGTTTTGGGCTCTTCTGAGCCTGCATCTCCAAAGGTAAAAAAAGAAGTGGAAATTCAGCCGTGACTGGCATTTCAGGAGAAGCTGAAGCCTCACTGTGAGTCTAAGGTGAGTGCATTTGTGTAGTCCCTTGTGCCGAGGGCTTGGTCTGCGTTCAGCAGCTCTGGAATTTCTACCTGGGCCAGACCAAGGGAGACCTTGGGGATGCAAGCAGTGTCCCTGTGGACTGTGCTGCTCCCCTGTTCACAGCTCGCAGAACACACGGGCGGATCCAAGGCTCCTGTTCCAGCCTCACTTGTTTACCCGCCACCACCCGGATGGTGTCACTTAGCCGGAGCCATCACGCCCAGCCTCACCAAATGGCCCATGGAAAGAAAGTTGGTTATGCTCAAAGAACAGATGACAAGTGACAGGCTCCGCTCCTGATTTTCCACAATAACAGCAGAGACCGGCAACTGCCACGGTGGTCAGGCAGCCCAGCAGGACACACGTCCAGCTTGTGTGATCTGCAGCTCCTGTTTGTATCTCCCTGGGCCTGGACAGCAGCTGTGTCCTCCTGGACAGCTCTAGAAAGTCACGCTGGACAGCCCCGAGTCAGAGTTCTGCTGCTAAACAACCTCAATTTTGCAAGTACAAAGAAGTCACTCGATTTGTAAAAAAAAAAAAAAATTAAAAAACAGATTTTTGTCTGTTTCACATACACACACAAAACTGGTATGCAAGGTAATGTGTATGTGAATTGGCTTAATTTATTTATTCCTCAATGCATTCCTGTATTCAAAATCACATTGTTAAATATAAATATGCATTCCTTGTGGGTTTAAAAATTAAAGTATTTTCTCATCTTTTTAATCAGTTCATGTTTGCAGTAATGATGATCCTATTCCTCATGAAGAGTTGGTACTTGGGTTTTATACATCTTAATTTACTTTTTCTTGCCTTCTCCCCCCTTCCTGCCCCTCCTTTCATCTCTTGGTCCCTTTCCTTTTGCAAAGATCTGTCTTCCTTTTTCCTAAAAAATATTAAAATATTCAAATAATAAATAAATCACTTAACTTTGCTGTGTCCCTAAGAAATGCCATCAGGACCAACCAAGGGTAAAAAACAGACCAGGAATACAGAGGGGAGAAAAGGACTGTAGACATTCTCAGCCAGAAGAATCCACCAGGAACAACCGAACTCACCACGCCAGTCCCCAAGGGGTCCCCTGAGGACCCAGAGGACTGAGAAAGGCAAAGTCAGACGTCCCCCAAGAGACACCTGGACCTCAGGCTGCTGACCACAGCATCAGCCAAAGCCCCAGTAGTGGAATTCAGGAACTATGGGAAACTCCCCAGCCTGCTGCACGGTGACCAGTCAGTTCATTACATCATTAGTTCCTTCAGGTCATTAGTTCACCTTAATTTTGCTGCAAAGGCAAGGTCTAGTATGCTTAAAATTTTTAATTTAACTTTTAGGAAATTGAAACGTGAAATAATGGTGCCTCTTTGTAACCTATAAAGTAGAACTAGCTTGTGGTTCACCCTAATACTTGCTGCGAGCCCCTGTCCTAGGTCTTGAAGAAGGAGAGAAAAGTGAGGAAGTCTATCCTTAAGTAACCGCAGGGAGTGAAGAACGGGTTGAGCTGGGCCAGCTGCTGCACACCTCTAATCCCAGGGCTCCGGGAGGCTGAGGCTGGAGGATCACAAGGTGGAGCCCAGGCTGGGCAACTTAGAGTGACCCTGTGTCAAAATTTTAAAAAATAAAAAAGGACTGGAGATGCAGCTCAGTGAGAAGCCCCTCAATTCCCAGTGCTGCAGAAGCTGACGGAGAAGAAGAAGAGAAGGAAAAGGGACAAAGAGAAGGAGGAGGAGAGAAACAGGAAGAAGAAAAAAGAAAAGAGGAGGAAGAGGCAGGAGAAGGAAGAAGGGGAGAAGGAGGAAGGGAAGGAGGGGATGGGAGGAGAAGATGAAGAAATAGGTTGCAAACTGAGTGCTAGGAGAAAGAGTACAGGAGAAAGGAGGGCAGGGCGCTGTGGGGGGCTGGGCCTCTGCTCCCTCCTTAGGAGGAGCCCGGGGCCCCAGGAAGAGGCCGCAGCCCTCCCACGCAGCTCTGCAGCGCGGCCAGCAAACCCGCCTCAACGCAGGAAGCCGGTGTCAGCGCGGGCTGGGTTCTGCACCTGCCAGCCTTGACGGAGTCACTTTAACATTTGTTATTTTTATAGGTCCCTGAATGCTTCCCTTGAATATTAATTTTCTTCAATTCTTTAAGTATATATTAGTTATTACATATTTTTGATTAATATTTGATGGCCGCTTAGGCTGCCAGGAGTGCCCATAAATTTCCCCGGTGGTTATCTGGCACGAGGTAAGTGTGGGAGACCCCTCGTGTGGAGCAAAGACATCCATCATTTTAAGTCTCCGACTCCACACCTTAATACCCAAAGATATATTGCTAAGAAGGCCATAAGCCGTCATTAAAAATGAATGTCTTGTGGCCATTTTCATGCCTGCCAACGCGATGGGGGAGGGGAGGGAACCTGGAATGTCACAGAGCCTGGAGCCCACGAACCAGCAAACACTTGCTGGGATGTTTTTACAACAGACCCCCAGTACTTACTCCAGAACCAGCTGCGTAATGTTCAGGGTCCACTACAAAACCCAGTGCAGAGCAACCGGTTTGAAAATGCCTAGGGATTCGGGATACTCACAGCAAAGTATGAGGCCAGATATGGGTCCCTACTAAGCAGCGACCCTGGGTGACTGTTTGAAGGCTGTCCTGACCTCACAGTCCTCCCCGGGCAAGCATTGCCTTTGGCCTGCTACTGAGCCCATGTCTGTGAGTGTGGTCAGTAACAACAGCAATAATCATGGTGTGTGTTGAACGCTGTCTCTTTTCCTGAGCTCAGGGGGTTGAGCAAGGCTCTTCTCCTTAGCCCTCTAAGTACTCTTACCGCCTAGTACCTACTACCAATGGTACTGTGCCAAGCTGGCTGGGCAGTCAAACGTGACTTTGGGCCGGATTAACACAGAAGCCAGCAAATGGAGTGAAATAGGTCTTCTTCCTAATGTGGGTGGGCCTCCCCCCACCAGGTGAAGGCCTCAATAGAAAGGAAAGGCTGACTCTCCTGTAAGTAAAGGGTGCTCCTCCTCCTGACTGCCTGGCTTTTGCCCTTGAGCTCACTTTGTAGACCAGGCTGGCCTCAAACTTCAAGGCAATCCTCTAGCCTCAGCCTCCCGAGTGCTGGGATTACAGGTGTGTACCACCGCACCCAGCTTTGCCTGGCTTTTTGACGGGACTTCAGACTTGGTCTGAAATATCAGCTCTTCCAGCATCCAAACCTGATGGTTTTGGACTGGAGTACACAACGCTGGTTCTGCGGAGTTCCCAGCTCTCCTACTGTAGAGCTTGGAAGGTATTGGCCTCCATAGTCATGGAAACCTCTTCCATGCACATAAAGAGATTTATTGTAAGAAACAGACATTCCTTATATGATAGATATCGATGTAGATGCTGCTTAATCTTCATAAAAAGCTTTTGAGATAGGAAACAGTATCCTCACATCTGTCCAAGGGAGGAGGTGACTTGCTCATTTCTCTGAGCTTCTGAGAAAAGTGGAGTTGGGAGTCAAACCCTGACCTTCCCACTGCCTCACGCATCACCCCAAATGACCCGGAATTGGTTTACATGCTTTGAAAGTTTCCTGAGGCCACTGGTGAATTTCATCAAATGAATTGGTGCCTGCTTGCTGTTCACCGGTTCCCTCATCAAGTCAGCACTTTCAGAGTGAGTCAACTCAGCTCCATGAAGGGTTACGATTCGTGCTCCCCTCACATCTCACCCTAGAATCTACTACCCCTCACTAGGATTCCTGAGACCACAAGGGAACTTCCGTCCTGTCCACCTTGCCTTTGGGCCATGTCACCCTCTAACTGGCCTTAAGGAGCCCCAGCCTTCCTTATTTGCAACTGCAGCACAGAGCAGCTCACTGGCATGGACAGCTCGGCCTGGAGTCCTGCCCGTCTGACACCCACATATAGCCCGGCTTTAGCCCGCCCTGGAGAAGGTGACTCTCTTCCTCCTCAGGTTCCAGGCTAGTTACAGGTGTGACCTTCACTGCGTGCAAATGTGGCCCAGCACACACCTGGCAGGCCAGAGCAGTGAGTTGAAACTTCCCTGCCACCACCCAGCCGGCATGGCCCCCCAGCTCTGCACCCTTCTGCCCCTGTAACTTTCCCATTTCCTCCCCTCTATTTAGTTCTGCAGTAATTATTTACACCACTGGCTTAAAAACTGGGGCAATTTTACCCCTAGGGGACATCTGGCAATGTCTAGAGACAGCCTGGATTGGGGGGGCAGGGGACTGTCGTCCACTGGGTGGAGGTCAGGGCACTATGCACCGCACAGCCCCCAAGAACAAAAAATAAGCTGGCCTGCATGTCATGGACAACATCAGACACTCAGGTCCAGGACGGGCCGTGTCTGTCACAACTGCTCCTCCCCATCACTCTCCGGGTGTCCTTTGCTGTCACATCTAGTTGATCAGAGCACTGATTCCCTCTAAGTCCTTTCCAAACCAGAGTCTGCTCAGCACAGGGCTCCGGGCAGCCTCTTGTGAGTGACAGGTGTCCAGGGGCAGCGATTGCCCACACCGCTGCTGTGCACGTGGACCCCGTTTAGCTACTCCCATTGGGAGCCTTTGAAGCAAAGGTCGCATCATGCATGGGTAGTGACCAATATACAGTGGATGTTTACATTATTTAAAAAATTATTACTGTCAAAGACACAGTGCCATGAATCCCCCTCAAAATATGCCCCCCTAAACACACTCATCCCATCAGCCTCCCACTTTCTGAAGCAGTTCTGGAAATCCTCTTTTGTGAAGGACTGTAGGAGATGCGACTGCTGCTGCCGAGCGCCAGCCTGATGGAAAGACAGGATGGAAAACGCATTGCACCTCGTCCTCACCCACGTGATTCCCTGAGGCTGGCACTGTGTGACTTCCGCCTCCACCCCAAAGTCAAAAGGACCATGGGAGGTGAGCATTTCGAACTGATGGAGGACATCAAGGCAGCCACAGCAACTCAACTGGAGACACTAACAGGACGTCCCAAGCGGCTTCAGAAAGTGGCCAGAAGGATGGGATTCAAAGTGAGGAGGAGGATGGCGCAGGTGATTCACCTCGGCTTATCTTTCAGTGTCGTATATTTTTAAAACTTAAACACTCACCATATTTTTCAGTCCTATTGCATGTTCTTTATGATCTCCAATAGCTCTGAGACGAAGAAAAGAGATGACAGGAGGACAGGAGGAAAGAGAGGAAGTGAAGACAATTACAGAAACAGGGGGAGAATTAGAAGTACAGGATTTTTAAAGGGATGGGAGATAAAATAGCGCTCACAGGGAGACAGTGCTAACATCTGCCCGCAGGCCCTGACTGCGCCGCCCAGCCGCGGGGAGCCGTCTTCAGTGTAGACAACTCACTTGTGCTTTCTCCCGCAGTCAAGAGGTTGCTTCCTGCAAGCGACCCCCATATTTTATTCCTGTAGACAATGCAATTTGTCGAGGTGACTGCAAGAATTCCCCACTGTCTCCCAGTCTCTCTCCTACCCTCAAGTACCAAGCTCTCCAACCAGATGCAGGGATGAGCTGTCATTGGTTATCATCTTTCCCCAAGGCTGCACAGAGCACCTAAGGAAGCTGGATTCGTGCTCTTCCCACGTTTGCCAGCTCTCCTTTGCTGGGCATCTCCCCTTCCGGCAAGGGCATCTGTCCGAGGTAACGCTGTCGTAAGTGGCCATCAGGGGTGGCCTTTGGCTAAAACACAATCCCAAACCACGCTTCTCGTTGATAGAGTCTTGATGGATGAATTCTGAGTGTTTTTACAGCTTAGATCTTCAGGAGATTTGGCAGCCCCTTTGTATTTGAGGGTCTGTGCCATCGAAATGACATGACCACATGTCTGCTTTGAACTTTTCCCTGACAAATGCAGAAGTGCAAGCAAAATTTTTCATGTATACACAGGTCACTCCTCAGAAAATAAAAGCCTTGCTATTGAGTAATCAAAGTGATCAATTTGTTGGAAAAAATACTGTTTGAAGGCACGTATAATTCTTGGCACCGAGCATCTTGGGATGTTTTCCCCACAGCTTTGCCAACTACAAACCCGAGCACAGTTTGTGTTTCAGATGCTCCACGAATTTCTACCAGCTGAACTCCCCCCACCTAAGGTACAAAGCGTTTGCTCAGCGCCGCTTCCTGCGTTTGGCTCCCTCGGTGGCCAGACTGACGACCCCCTTCCACTGATTTTTTTTTTAAATTTTTCTCGAATGTATTCCTATTCTCAGAGTCCATCTGTTAAGGCTTTTCATTGGTGGCATATTCAGGACCCCACGCTATGCAAAAATTCCACAAAGAAACCTTCTTGGCCCATTGTAAAAATGCAACGGTCCCTACCTCCTGTGTGCTAGGTGCAATTTGGATGTGATCCCAGCACCTGGAGAGAGAGATGGAGGAGGCAGGAAGCGACTGTGTCGTCCTTTGAGCTCTTCCTTGGTCCCTATTGCCTTTTCTACAAGATGGGCCAGGATGACATGGGGATGTAAACTCCAGGAGCCACTGGGCAATGACGTGTGAGTGCTTTGTGAAAGTTTAAGTGGGCTTTGCTAAAGCAGGGACTCAGTGTGAGCCGTAGCATATACCAAGAAATTTTCAGTGAAGTATCAAACGACTGCCATGCTCCACACCCCGGCCCAGTGAGCTCTAAGTTCCTCACTTCACGCTCCTGGTATTTCCAGGCAACCAGGGTCGTTGAGGTCTGGCTGGGCAACAGCTCTGCTTTTGGTGCTACTGCAAAGCCAAGGCATCTTCAGCCACCTCTGCCTCCTGCAGAGAAGGGGCCAGTTCTCACGTTTCCCCCAGCTCGATCGCTTGGGGCTTTACTAATCTTGCTGAACACTTCGGTTTTTAGATGGTGTATCAATGAGGATCCAAACAGAGCGGTTTAGACACACAAATTCTGTCTGCTTTGTAAAAGATTATCCTTTTATGAACACTCTGCAGAAAACATAAAGGCAAATAGGGCACAGCACACGGAACAGGAAAGATGTTAGCAGGGAGATTAATACTGAATGGGTCGAAATGATGGTGCTTACTAAAACGAGGTCCAGACACTTTGGCCGCAGTGAAACATAAATAATGGGAATGACACGTTGTTTATTCAGGATAATAGGTTGATCCAAAGTAGAGGGCTAGGACAAGAGATTAAAGATTAAATATCCATGTCCTGATGAATATCAGCAGCCAACTTTAACCTTTTCCTTCCAAAAGTACAGTTTTACTTGAACAATCCTACGTGCTTATTCTTCAGTTCAGAACCGGGTTCCTAAAAAATGACAACAAATACCACTGGGATAGTTTTCTTAGCCTAGAGGGAAATTGTGCTCCCCACTTTAAGACAAGGGGTGGAATTTTATTTCTAGGCTCTCAGCCTCTGGCTACTGATGTTTTAAAAATAGATTTCCTTATTGGTCATTTGAGAAATCTAGCTTGGGGACTCTTCTCACATCTCCTCATTCATTCATTCATTCATTTAACGGCAAAAATTTTCATAAGGAAAAAGGAAAGTGAGACTGGAGCGGCTCAGTACTGATCTTGCAGCCCAGTGAACTCCAAAACTATGAAATGACACAAGCATTTGAAATCCTGTGCAATCCCATCCCATCAGCCAGGAAACCGAGGCCTGTGGCTAACAGTGGCCCAGCCGGAGCCCTGCCGCTGGTTAGAAGCAGAGCTCGGAGCGGTCCTTGGGGCCTTCTGGCTTTGGCCTCAGCTCTCACCACTGCACCCTGATGCCTCATTATTCTTCAAGTTGGAAACAATGACCAAAGCAGCTTGCTGGAAGAGCCAGCACCCCACATGCTAAATGAAAGCCCTAAATTCATGCAAAACTTCCACCATTGGAAGCTCTGAATAAATGCGGGCTAGAAACAAGAAAGGGGGGATGGAAAGAGCTGGAAAGGCCAGCAGGGTGAGAGGTAGAAGAGGAGGCTGCATAAGGAGTAGGCCCGGCCACCTGGGCAGGTTTGTGTCAGACCTTCCTTCTCAAGGGCCAGAAGGCTCAGGGCAAGATGGAATTGTACGGAGCTGTCCATTGTTCCTAAGCCAAGATGGAGAGAGTAGTTCTGTGGCTAGTAGTAGATACCAGCAGAGTCGGAGCAATAAGATTCAAATGTGGCATTTTAAAAAAACTCCAAAAACAAAAGCCCAGACCACCACCCGGGCAGGAGCCGAGGAGACCGTCACAGGTTAATTCCACAGCTGCTCACCTGCAGAGAGCGAGGTCAGGCTTTGGCTGGAGTCCCATGTGATATCGGTTTAGTGGTTTCAGTCTATGCTCCAGGGAACATTTGTCTGGGTGCCAAACCAACATGCATGCGCGGCTGGAAGGCTGTGCTCCAGGCCAGGGACGAGGAGCCGGGCAAGTGGATCCGTTTTCACTTTGCAAGTATTCGCATGCCAGTGCCTTGACCACTGCTGCTCTTTGGAGAAAGAGGGGAGATTGTGCTACTGCCCCAGGCCGTTTTCAGACATCATAGCCCACATCAGGTGGTAGAGCTAGCACTGCCACTGCTTCCGCCCCTTCCCCTGGGTGACTGCCCAGAAGTCCTTCACTTTGTCAGAGGCAAAAAAGAATCCAGCGACCATAAGAATCCATCCACTCCATAAGCAAGGCCTTACTGGGACCACCAGCCAAAACTTGTTAGCAGGACAGAACGGGGGTGATTACCATGCACCTCACAGGTCCCACTGACTTGTGTGAATAAGAGGAAAGTCTTACCATTCAGAAGACCTGTAAGTGCTGTTTTGGAAAAGGAAGGATTTATTCGATAGAAAGTTCTGAAGACATTCTATTGAGAGGAAGTGCAGCCTTCCTTTAAATCTATTTGAGTATCTGAGCAGGCTCAGCACCACAGGTCCAGAAAAGGCCACCCAACCACCCAGCGTCCCAAAATTCAGAGTACTAAAGGAAGCTCACTAGCAAATAGACACATCTTAGTATGTTCAGCATCAGATGTGAAATTTCCAGGCATCAGTGATTCTGGAAACAAAAAGACAGTAACTATAGGGAGGAGAAGAGAAAAGAACATGTTAAGACTTCCCCCAAGAAACATCCCAGTTCATTAAATTGTTCCCAACGTCCAGTCCCAGCTGGGGTGATTGTCAGTAACAAGGAGTGCCGAAGAGCAGGGCACTGTGCTGGGCACGTCACTGCATGGAGTGAGAGGGTACTGTGGCATAGACCTCAGAACCATCCACGACAAACTTCCAGTTAAAAATCTCCTGGTACTTAAAAACGGGCCCCCCACATTTTCCAGGTGCCACCAATATTACCTCCTAGATGGAGCCTATTAATAGGTCTCACCTGGAAAAGACCGCCGTCTCCAAAGTGAGAAAATTGCATCTTTACCTCCCCAAAGAATTGTGTGTCCTATGGAAAGATAAAGATGGCTACCCCTAGAATCACCCACCGTGGCCCAGTGGTGAGTGGGCTTGGGAATTTCCCTCAAACCGGCCTTTAAAAATGTCAGTCTAGTAAGCAAACAGCTACTGAGGTTTGATAAGTTGGCTGTTTTCCTCAGATTATCAAATTCTCAGTAAATTTATGACCATCCTTATAGCTCCCCCCAAAACAAGCCAGTAGTTATGAGACAAGGTCTGTTCCCAGGGCCAAAGCAACTGATAACCATGGGGATGTTAATTAGCCACATGTCTGTCTCTCCCGGAATACATTCACTGAAAAACATCACAGTGTTTTCACAGAGAAGTAGGAACAGTGAGAAAAGAAGGCAGCCTCTTCCGTGGCTAAAAGAGGTGGTGCACAACAGAGGACGTGGGTGTGGTGGATGTTTTCCAGATTCAGTCTGCCTCCTGAGGGTGGCTTGTAGTTCATATTCCTGCTAGATTGTTCATAAAAATTTCACCGTGGCACATTAGTGCATGTTCTGTAGCTTTTTGCTCACATGGGGCCAGCTAAGTTTGATCTGCATTAATTTGTTAGCCCTATATACACGCATCATACCACCTGCGGACACAGGTGTCCCATGTGCCAAGACTCCAGCATCAGCTTGATGGACAAGGAGGAGTAAATCAGAGCCAAGAAACTGAAGGAGGCAGGTCACAAAGCTGTTCAGAGTCTGCCTCAGCCTCCCGAGTGCTGGGATTACAGGCATGCACCACCACAGCCAGCTTCAAAAGGTCTTAAGCGGCAGCAAATGTGTCCAGTAGGGGCCCTCCTGCCACACAACTACCTCGCCCCTGTCATGTACAAGTCCAGTGGTTCTCAGCTTCAGACATGCATTATAGTCGCCTCTTAAAAATAGTTTTTTAAAAACACACACCCAAGCCTAACTCCACAATTCAGATTTCACTAGTCTGAGATAGAACCTGGGCTTTGCATCCTCCAGGGTCAATGCAAGCCACTATGAGGTGCAGAATAATGGTCCCCAAAGACATCAGGTCTTGAGACAGAGAAATCATCATGCATCATGCTGGTGAGCTCTACTTGCAATCAGAAGTTCTCTTTTTAAAGAATGGCAGAGTGACATTTAACATACACACCAGGAAGTGTGATATGAAGATGGTGCATTTAAGATTTTAAGATGCTGGCCTCAAAAACTGGAGGGATGTGGCCACAAGCCAAAGCATGCTAGCAGTCACCAAAAGCTAGAAGAGGCAGGACATGGATTGTCTGCTAAGACCTATTGATTTCAGCCCAGAGATACTAATTTCAGACTTTTCATCTCCAGATTGATGAGAAAGTAAGATCCACTAATATGTAACAGTTATGGAAGTCACAGGAAACAAATGTACCCATCCAGTGACTCAGCCTCTGTTGACCTCCTCAAGATGGCTAAGTTCATGGCTACCTCCAAACCTGCCCACCAGACCACTTCTCCTTACTTTTCACTTGGCTGCTTCTAGAAGGCCTTCTACCACCCTGACTCAGACTAAATTAGACCCTGATGGTTTTTTCTCCTTAAAACTTTGTGAGCTTTCATTGTACCTTTAGAGCTTGTAATTAGCTACATATTTGTCCGACTGTTTTTTAATATCTTACTTCCCCACTAGAATATAAACTCTCCAAAGACAAGGCTTATATTGCTTTTTTCATCTCACATGATGTTAGATGTATCCTCATAGTAAGTGGTTGATAAAAACTTTTAAAGGAAGTAATGAATGAATGATTCTTGTACCATATAGAATTGAATCACAGATAACATCCAGGGAAACCAGATATGGACGGTCTCCTAGGAGAAAGAGGGCAATAGCCAGCAAGAAATGTGGACTGCAAATAAATAAGCCACAGTTCTGGGAATACCTACAGGTCCAAAAAGAGAACGGGAGTAGCCAAGGAAGTTTACACATGCAGTATGCAGGTACACACTTGACCCCACCTTGGAGCTGCTAACCACAGCTCCCACCTGCATTTGGGCTAGGTCACGAGGATCCTAATGTAATACCAAGTTACTAGCATTAGCTCCAGAACTAGATAGGGAAGGGAGAATAGGTAGCACAGTCTTAAGGTCCAGAGCAGGTAATAACATAGGCACTGACAAATATCAGACAAACCAGACAAACCATGGCTATCCCTTCTTCGCATGAAGAATAGGATAGCAGTGGAAATCCGTCAAGCTCCAGATGTTTTCCTATGCTTCCACTATCCATCTGTCTCCGACAATCTATTTAGTAGTACTTATGAATGCATCTACTTTAAAAATCACTTGAACAAAGCTAGAAAAGCAAGCACAATACATTATCTGGTTCCCTCTGAATGCCTCCTCTACTTTGGTTACAGACCTCGAAGGTCAGGTTGGTGCAGAATCCTGTTTCTCAGGGTCAGGAGCCAAGCTGATTGTCCCACCAGTAGCTCGCAGGTTTCTTGCTTCATTGGTGAAAGAATAATGGCCAGAGAAGCACGACATTGAAAATTGATCCATGCCAGCAAGTGAAAGGGTGAAACTAAAAGCTTCACCTATAGCTCAAGCCCTGGGATGACCAGCAAGGGAAAAAGAGGCTTGCAAAGTGGGGATGCCTAGAGGAGAGCTCCAGTTAGCAAGGAAAAACTCACTCACTCGGGCCAGGAAAGAGATGACACCTTAGCTGCACCTTTAGTTTTAGGTTTGGTTTCACTTCTTCAATTTGACCTCAAGAACACACTGACTTTATATCTGTGAATGTAAACATTTCAATCAACATCAATAACATTTTGTACAGAGAGAAGTTCCCAGAGCAAACCAACCAGTGCATTGGCTCTCCAGTGATTAGCACTTTCTCTATGATGGACCTGAGTGTGGTTTCCTTTGTCCTGACTTCACTTTGGAGTTTGCTGACCCTCTTGAATCTATGGATTGATGTCTTACATCTGTCTTTGGAAAGTACTCCATAATTATCTCATCAAGTATTCTTGCTCTCTCCTCTTCTATCCTGGAAATTCGGTTACACATGTGCTAAAACACTGTTCTATGGTTTATTTATCCTTTTTGCTCCATTCAGTTCTTTCAATTTTTTCTTTCTGTGATTCAGTTTGGCTGTTTTGGGAGTAGGGGCTACTATACTAACTCTGTCTTCTGCTACAATCAAACTAACCTCATGCCAACTTGTCCAGAGAATTTTTATATCACACCTCATAATTTTTGGTATATATTACCCTGATTAATTACTTTACAAGATTCAAATTATCTGTTGACTTTTCATCTTATCTCATCTGTATATTTCCCCTTCCAATTTATTTAGCGTTCTTATAACATTGTCCTGCATTTTATTTAACATATGTTTAACAGATTGTTTTCCTCTGTAAACTAAGTCAAGCATCTGGATTAACTATGAGCTTCATTTATCACTTGTTTTTATTCATGATTTTTATCATATTCCACTTCTTCACGTAATATATATGGTGAATATTATGTGTCAAAGAATTTTAGAGACTGAAGTTTTTGTTAGCCTCCTATAGGAATATTCTTTCTGCTTTCCTCTACCAGGCAGACAGGGACAGGGACTATCTATCACGTCGGTCCAATCAAACACTGCCCTGGCTTGGCGCTGACTGCAGTTAGATGCTGCTCACCGTGTGGTTAAATATCTCGAGGAAGGCTGTGGGTTTGCTGTGGGTGCTTCCATTGGGGGGCTCTCCAAGCTCTTTTAGCTGTCCAGATTCTTCATTCTGCTTCTCCAGCACAGCGTCTCAGACTCAGCACCTGCCCCCCATCCTCAGCAAATGTCCTTTGAGGAACCCCCTGAGACATCTGGACCCCTCCAGATCCCAGCTCTCCTGTATCCTCTTGAGGTGTTTCTGTCCCCCATGGAGTCCTTCTATCCAGGCTAAGTGTGACTGATGCCCACTCTGTGATCCACTTGCAATTGTCCCCAGCAAAGAAAACACCAATGACCTCAGATCGTATGGGAAGAGACCTTCCCTCTGGAACTGTAAGTTACCTAACACCACTGCTTCCTATCTCTCCAGCATTTCAAAAGTACAATTCATCAATTGGAGTTACAATTGCAATTGTAATTTAATCCAATTGTTTCTAGTTTTTACAGCAAGAACAAAGACCCCTCCATGCCCCACTACTCGGAAGTTTCTGTGAGTCTGAATCAAGTGTACAAATAATTTTCTGTACACAATAATCAAGATTCTCCTTTTGTTCTGTTTTGCTTTTTTTCTCAATAAAAAAAATATTCTCCCAGTATTTCCCCATCATTCTTATTCTATTGGCATTCTTTTCATCTAGATCAATTTTTAAATTTATAGCCAAGATTTGATGCATTGATCAGCATTTTTGACCATATGAGATTTCACTGTTCATAACACCTGTCCTTGTCATTTTTCATCTGGGACCACAGAAGTTCCAGTGGGGACCACAGAGGTTCCAGCTGTGACCAAATTCCGTTTCACCCATTCAAATTTTATATCAGGATTACATTTTGCAATAAAGTTTTAAACTCTAATATCATTTGTTTCAGCAAATAGTTTTAGATTCAGTCATTCTTATTTTTGCATTAATAATTTCTACCAGTCACAGCTCCTAAAAACTCAGCAAAGGATCAATGATCTGTACTTGTTGCATTTAATCTCTAAGAAGACACCAAGCAGTTCTCAGATGGCCCAGAATTGTTCTGTACCTGCCTGTCTATGTGGTGGAAACTGTGGATTGGTCTATTGCATTTCTGACACATTTCTTCCACGAGTCTCTAATCTATATAGAATAATATTCAGTGTTGGCAGGGCAAAGAGCAAGATGATGAAACTGCAGTGGTGGCCAGATCAACATGCCTTGCCTCATGACTGGAACACAGAGACCTTGGACACCCAGCGGCTCAAGGCCTGAGAGCTGACTACACCTCACGCCTGCGTCCTTGCTCCAGCAGTGCACTGGTCTTGCCTCTTTTCTCTTCAAACAGCCTCCTGTGATTAGTGCTGGCTGCTCCACTCACAAGCCCCGGATTCTCTGATCCATTATGACATCTTGGGCCTCTGGTCCCCATCAATACCTTTCAGCTTCAGGTTCCACCATTCCTTCCCTCATCCTTTGTTGATATGACATCTGGATTCAAATCCCTCAGAGGAGTGCAAACAGTCCAGCGTGATCAGAGGGCAATAACGGCCCTAGCTCAAGGAATCACAGGCAGGCAAACCCTTAACCTGGAATTTCTCAAAGTGTGATCTGTTGGTCACTTTCAGACCTGAGGGTCACTTCCTGTACTCCATGGCTCCAGGCTACTTTCCCTGGACAGTCCTTTCCCTTAGGCATAAAGAAAAGCAGGTGAGACGCTACCAGGACTCTGCAGCCCTTTCCTTCCCACGGCACAGCTGAGGAGGAGAAAGCGCCGACGTCAGACCAGCCTGGGTCCACAGGCCCATGCCACTGCCTGTGAATCGAGGCTGTGTTAGTTCCAGGGTTCTCTGACTCCTGCATCCTTCATCTGCAAAAATGAGAAGACGACATCTGTGCCATGCGAAGGAAGCCTACAGACAGAGCCCGGCACAGAGAAGGCCCTTGATAAAGCTGAGCTGCCTTTCTCCTGAGGGCAAGTCTGCCGTCACCTTCACATTCAGAGAGGACATCAGGACAGCAGTGCCTGGCCAGAACCAAGCAACACATGCAAGATGCACCCAAGAAAACAACGCTTAGACATGGCAGCAGGACACCTGGGTCCTTTCCTCCCTGCCGCACCTGAGTTTCCCAGAGATGCTACGTTTCCTTGGATAACTCAGCAGCCACTCACTCCAGATACAGTGTCCCAGGCAGGCAGCATGTTTACACTTAACATGCTCACTGCCACTTCGAGTTTCCAGTCCCCTGCTGCTACTTTCTGCAAACTTAATTAATTAGTTGCAGCTAACATTTGTTCAGCCTCATGCAGCACTGGGAGACTGGAGGAAACAGCCTCCCATAAATTAAAAACATTTCAAAATATTGTCTGCTCCCAAGAAAACAGTTTTCTTTTTCTTTCTTTTTTTTTTTTAAATTAACACACCATTTGGATAACTTAAAGGTTTTGAAAGAAAACAAACAAGGACGTTCCAATTAATGTCACTGTCTTTAACTGTTTCACATCCATGCGTCCACACTGACCTTGTTACCTATTCTGAACCTTCTCAGCCTCTTCAGTGCCGTGAAGCAGACCTTTCCGGTCACTTTTGTCCTGCTCAGGCAGCTTGATCACGTGTGGTGCTGGTGCACAACTGCTGGTCACCCACTCCCTCAGTCAGCAGAGCAAATGTGTCTGAGCCCTAAGTGATGAAGTTGTCCTGGGCCATTAGAAGCTCAACGCCACCTTGAAGGCAAGAACATGCAGCAAGATGATGGCGGAAACTGTCCTTATTGATTTGGCTGCTTTACTGCCAACGCATACTCGCATTCACTAAGATGAAATCATAGGAAGAGTAAGTAGGAAATAGCCCTACAAGCAAATGTCACCTCTTCCCTACAGAATAACCCAGGGAGTCCGGTTGGGATCAATGGCTGACCTCGACACTCTCTGGCTCTGGAGTGTGCCAGGTAGGACCCTGGGTTAAAAGCCTGGGGCCCCACCTGCAGTGCTGTCCAGAGGGAGTGGAGCCCTTATGAGGGGAGGCTTTCTGGTCCTTAGGGTGTCTTGATGGTGATTAAGGGACCCTGGTCTCTTCCTCTCTTTCTCTTTTGGCCACGAGGCCAGGAGTTTGCTCCACCTGTGCTCCTTGCTATGATGTCTGCCTCGCCACAGGGTCATCCAGCCATGGACTAAATCCCCGGAAACTGTGAGCCGGAAGAAACTCTTTGTCATTAAGCTGGTCATCTTAGGTCTTTGTGACAGTGAGAAAAACCTGGCTATACAGATCTGCTGGCCTGGCTGACGGGAGGAGCAATCAGAACTGGGCAGGCTGGGGAGGCTCCTGTGCTGGCTGTGGGCAGGAGGCAGCACCCTCACTACCGCCTGCTACTACTGCCTCAAGTTTTGTACAGAGTTCCTTCACCCAAAAGGGCCCCTGATATCCACTGAGCCCATGCGATGCTGAGGTATAGTGAGGTGCCCTGCGGGTCCCCATAAACACGAATCACTGCTGTTGCCCATGATGCTGTATTTAGGAGTAGCTTCATAGAGGGAGCTCTGAGCCTGGAGTGGAGGGGCCTGAGTCTCAAGTACAGCTCTACTCTTAAACTAAGGCCTGTCCTTGGGAGCTCATCAGAGGGTGCAAGGGAAAGGCCAGTGCCTGGGTGTTTCCGCAGGCCCCGTGGGACCCCTCAATGGCCACGAATGCGGGACATGTGGCACAAGGCCCCCAGTCCTCTCTCTGGGTTTCCTCTCTTCCTCTGTGCTGGCAGTGAGGCTAAGGTACACATCTGTGTCACAGGTGCCATTAGAAGACCACTGGTTACGTCATGGAGGTGAAAGGAAGCAAAGGGGAAACTAAACCCAAAATAACTCTACTTCTAAGAAAAATGAGGAGCTAGAGAGTCCTATCTACAGCAATGCTGACTTTAGACAATAGGATAAAAACAACTGCTATAACAGTGGGAAAAACTTGACTCAATTTTTTATACACAGTAGCAATAGTTATTTATATAAAAAACTCCACTAAAGACCATAATAGTCATGGTTATTAACGGGATGGTTAATATTTTGTTGCAATCCTTGAGTGGGCTTGGTTTGAACAATGTGCTGCCCGTGTGTGTATACCTATATATATTCTTGATCAAATAAAAATATGGACTCCCTATATATCTATAGAGAGAGATACATACAGAGATAGATTGTATAATCTGTCTCTCTATATAGATTCTATTACACATATATATATATGTACAAATCCAGCATAGATACAAGAATCTGAACAAAAATTAAAATGTGCACAGCTTTCCATCCACAGGTTCTTCATCTGAGGATTCTACCAACCATGGATTGAAATGCTCGAATGTGTACTGAATGTACATAGACACCTTTTGTCATTATTCTCCAGATGATACAGGACAACAAATATTTACATTTTTTTAAGTTATTGTAAGTAATCTAGAGCTGCTCTAAAGCATATGAGAGGGAGACGATGTGTAAGTTAGATGCAAATTCCACACGGCGTTTTCTACACAGGATTGAACATGCCGGGAGGGACAGTATCTGTGGGTGGGATGTCTGTGTGTATTATATACGCAGACACATGTTCAGGTGGTGATATATACTCACAGAGACAGACAGACAGAACAGAAAGCAGAGACAGGGCTGCAGGCTGGGGCACAGACACTGTACTTGAAGAAAATCAGCTGGCTTGAGCTTCTGAACTGACAAACCCCCAGGCAGGAGGACTCACTGGAAAGGTCACGGAGGCCTGGCCTCGGCCCTTATAAAGATAGGCCGAACCCGCTTGGCATCACTGCTTCTGCACTCCTCATAGTGGGGATAATGTACAGCTGGCTGCTTCTCGAAGCCACTGTTCTGATCCTCCATCCTGAGCTGCTAAACAGCATTCCTGACTGATGCAGGGAAAACCTGGGTCCTTACCAGGGAGCATTTATAGTTTTACCACCCAACCAAGGAGGACAAGTATGTTGGACTAGTCCATGATTGGATGCCAATAGAGTAGTGCAACTGGTCAGTGCTTCGGAAGCTAAGAAGAGGGAGAGAAGGATACGGACCAGAGGGTTTGGAACAATTTTTTGATGTGAGAAGGACCTATGCCTGTCCCAGCACATGGAGAGATATTCACTACCAGAAATCAAGGAAGAGAGCTCTGAGGGGGAAAAAAACCAGCAAAACTTCAGTAGGAAGGGGAAAGGAGCAGAGTTTGCTGGCTAGGAGGAGGGGTGCGGATGCCAGGTAGTGGCTGGAGGTGGGTGGGTGTGAAGGAGTAGCGGGACCAGCGACAGCAGCTGGGTGTGCACCTGCACAGTGCTGGTGCACCCTGCAAAGGAAGGGCTGCTCCTCAGAGCTGTCTTCTCTCGGCCCCTGGCTGCATTTATGCTCACTACCCGCTGGTCTCTAAGGTGGCCCCACCCGGCTTCCAACTGGCCCTCAGCTTGGCCTTTCTAAAGACAGCACTCAGCACTATCATTTTCCTCCCTCCGCCAAGAGACAGCGGTGTTAGCAACCATCCACCCTTCTAGCACAGAAATGTGGGGTTCACTTTGCCTTCTTTGTCGTCCCCCCAACCGCCGTATCCAATTCCACTTAGCCCCATCCTTCCTTCCTTCAGAGTCTCTCTTGGGTTTATTTCCCACTCTCCCTTACACTGCCATTTAAATCACCTTATCCTTCCCCACCCTTCAAGAACCTAAACTCTGCCGAGCCTAGGAGACCTTCTCAGTATTACCACTGACCCATCTGCCCATAGAAACTGAGACCAGAGCTGTGATCCACTTGGCTCCCCCAAAGCCCGGCTTACTCCGCTGTGCTCACTGCCGGTTCCCACGCACTCAGCAGGCCCCCGAGCTGCCTTTGTGGCTGTCTGAATACCATTCATGCTTAACATTCAGCCAACTAATCTCTTCCTCAAGGGTCATTTCAATGCACACTAATCTCCCCTTTTCTCAGCTCTTCCCCCACTTACAGTTCTTATCACACAACATTATTTCTCATCACTCGTGTGTCTCTGCATTTGCCATCCAGGTAGATCTCGGGAGACTGGAAGGACCTGCAGATGTGAAAATCACTTTGCGATCAACTCTTTGGCTTGCGGGGCTCTGGTGCAATGTGTTCTTTCAACTCCTTTGGGGAAGCTGGCCCGAGGCAAAGCAAATCCAATGGGACTCTTCGCTAGAAGACTTATTCAGCAAGTATCTTTCGATTAACAAAATCTTTCTAATTTTGTGTTTGACTGATGTCAGTCAATACTTGTTGCTCATTTGGTAGGAACCATTAATTGATGGAAGGTCACAGGCGATGACAACACAAATATATAGGATTATAAAACACGAGTGTTTTTCACGCCTGTGAATGCTGAGGGTGCTATGAGAGTTTTGAACACACTAAGCCATCACACTTTACCTTCTTTATAAAAATTAAAAGAAGTTTCATTGTCATGTAGAATGTATTATAGTTTAATGACCACTGATTATAGTTTGGTTAATCCCCAATTCACAGACAGATTTACCTTGAATTGCAGGACAATTAACTGTATCATTGTTCAAAAGGCAGTAATTATTTCTTGCTGAAAATAGAGAGGTATGGAACAGAACCAGCTGCGTCCATCCAAAATTCCTAATGAATCCTGAAAACCTGTGTTGTCCTTTTGTGTTTATCAGATCCACTCAATATTACTGTGGTTCTCCCTTTTGATTCAAGAGAAAAACTTCCATTCGTGGACACAAAGAGAATACTTACTTAAAGGAGAGTTTGAGCAAGAGGAATTAAAGAAATAATTCATAAAATTATTTCTCTAAATTCCTGTAAATAATTTGTACTTTTGCTAATCTCACAAAAATAAGGAAACTAAACATTCAGGGAATAAACATATAATACATCCTTAAATATACAGTATTACTAAATAAACTAGTGTACATTTCTTTGTTTTAACAGGTCATATGACACATCAGAGAAAACTCTAGATAATGTGTTTTTAAAATTTTCCTTTTATCTTGACATCACTAATGATTGGGAGTATTCACCACTAAGTTATTTAATGACAATATCCTTTTCTCTTACAAATGGCTTTGAAGTCTTCGACAGCCTATTGCAAGTACTTGGATACATCCCCAGTACGGGTGGGCAGGAAGCCAACACAAGCCACCAGGTGCCAATATTACACCTGACAAATCAGCCACACGACTGGAAAAGGGTGGGTCCATCCTCCCATTAGGGGTTCATTTCCTCTCATTTTCCCATGAACAGGAAGTCATTGGAATGGGGAAAAAGCTTTCCTTAAAAATCCATATGACCAAAGATCTGAACTTGTTAGCTACTTGCTAACAATTTGGAAGCAGATTAAAATCAATCACGGGGCTTTATTTACATTGACTCGTTTAACCCTGCTGATGGCCTGGCTTCCAGGATGCTGTGCTTTAGCTAACACTGGGAGTGTGCAGGGGCACGTGGGAGTGCCTCAGTAGTCACGGGACAAGCACAGGTCACAGACGAGGCAGACCTGTGACAGCCTCTGTGCAAAACTGGGTTATCTAAAGATTGAAGGGATCTTCCTGAGATACCGTCAAACCACAGTGAACGACCAAAACCTTATTCAGTCCACCCAACCCAGTAACACTGATTGAAAATTTTCATCAGAATAGACTGAGAGTCCATAAAATACTGTTTTATATTTATATAATAATTGAATCAACAAAATCTCCTGAACTACTTAAAACTACCTCCTAAAGATCAGTTAGTTACTCAGCTTAATGAATGCTGAGTAAAGTATAATTTTTAAAAATGTTTTCCAGCCAAAAAGTAATCAAAAGAACACAGAAGTATAGTTCTATCCATTGAGTACTATCCCAACAGATGCTAATAGATCAGATATGTATAATGAATACATAATCATTACAATACACTTATATGCATGTTCTTTAAAACTATTATAATAATGACATAATGTAACATACCATCATCTACAACTTGTTTTTTCTCACCTGACAACATTAGTTATGTAGTCTTTGATAGTCTACCCAAAATACTCATCCGTATCCAGCTCCCCTACTCTTTCCCCCCATTTAATATGTAGAAAATGACAACTGTGTTCCTTTGTTTTACATGTCTTCAGGCATGAGACTGACCCTATTTTTCAAATGTTCCTTATTTTCACTTCCTCTGAGACTTGCTTGTTTTATACTTTTTGTTCACTTTTTTCAAGCAGGTTAGTTATGTTTTTCTCATTAACTTATAGTCTCTCTTTGGATAAAGGAAAGTGACTCTTTTTTCAGTTTTGTATAATTCAAATATTTTGCCCCAATCTGTAACTCCTCTTTTCACTTTTTGATAGTTGTTTGGATGAAGAGACAGTTTCCCATAATGGCCTCTGGATTTTCCCATCTTGCTTAAAAAGACCTACTACTGAGACTATTTTTTAAAAGGCTCACTCATATTTTCCTGAAACGCTTGCACAGATTTGACCCTTACACTTAGAGCCTGATTCCATCTAAAATTTCCTCACGTGTGGTCTGTGCTCAGATGAGCAGCTGGTTTTCTCTGTGCCATTTACTGAACCATCGACTCTTCGGCCACGGATTTGAAACCCCTCCACCTGTAACTTTCCTCTGTATTCCCAGGTCTCCTTCTGAACTCTAATCTTTTTTGGTTAATCACATTATCACTACCCTTTGTGCATTAAATGACTTAAGATGTATTTGTTCTTTGGTAACTAATAGGACACGTTCCCCACTCACACAAAATTTTTGGGTTACTTTTCATGACTATTTTCATGCATTTCCCTCTCAAATGAGCTTTAGAAGAGGCTTCTCCAGTTCCATTAAAAGTCTCATTGCAAATGGGGCTATATTACAAATTATGGAGAAACTAGGTGAATGTTTACATCTTAAATTTACCTGATTTTAAACCTCAATTAATGTTTCAATGATTTCAAAACCTAAGCCATTAGAGTAAGTGGCAAATACTGTACTTAGTATAATCCCATCAAGACTTCAGGAAATCAATGGCAACAGCTCCTACTCAATCAAGTAAATAAAACCCTACTCCATGCTTAGGAGCTGTAATGTAATTTCTTATAACTGTGTTACAAGAAATAGAGCTGTGTACAGCATGGGCCTTGTGGGCCTTGTGGTTGGAAACTTCTGAAATAGATAAAAAGGTAATACAAGCCATCACGTGTAAAGCATGTGGATATACACATGTTGACCTGAGCTCCAGTAGACAGGCGTCTCCAGGGACCAGGGTCACAGCGCAGGAACTACTGTCTCTCTCCTGTCACTCTCTCCTGTCCCCCTCCCTCCCTCACTCTCATTTTTCAGAGGAGAACATGGAGGCCCAGGCAGGGTAATCCACTAAGCATCAAGCTAAGTGGTCAGTGGTGAGCTGATGACCATTTCAGAACGATCCAGAAATCTTTACCTGTGAGGCAGAAGAGAGCCTTAGAAAACTCCCATTTTCCACTATCCATACCCACAAGCCCATGCCCAAAACCAGTCAAAATTGAAAAACCTGCATTCAACCCATGCTGCTGCAGGTTTCTTTGGATCAGGTTGATACCAAATATCAGAAATTAAGGATGTTACACCCATCTCCTAGGAGGGCTGCCACTAGAACATATAGATCGTGTCTAGATAATAAAATGGGAGAGACTTTTGGGTCCCTTTGGGTGATTCATCCTTGTGTTACATTTTGAAGCCCTCAGGTAACAAACCCTAGGACCCATGGGAGTCTCTGCACCTGTGGAGAAGAGGTTTCTAAAACTCGACATCAAATCTACTTTGATTTTCCCTGGAGTTTGTTTCTGTCGGTGTTGGGCAGGTAACACATTTCAGCTTTAAGCCATGAAGTGATCTTTTTTTAGAAAAAAAAAAATTGCACTCACAGCTTTAATCTTATATTTCCGTGCATATTGAGTTAAATGTTGTAAAACTATCAATTCTGTCAAAACCTAGCAAAGAGAAAACAAGACACCATGCAATCTTAATGTCCAAACTGACTAGTGATTATCAGAAATTAAATGTGCAGGAATTCCAAATCTTTTTTGATTTGAGATGTCTAGATAACTTTTGTTTTTCCATAATTGTATGAGGTTTCTACATAGTATTTAAGAATCAATTATATTGCAATTGATGTAATTAACTCTAATAATCCATTAAAAGTCAGTAGGAGGGCTATTCAAGTCAATAGAAAAGAAGTATATTATGAAGGTGTTATTAACCTATACAGAATTTTACCAGACATTTTCTTTTCTTACATAATAAATACACAGTGGTTAGGAAGGCTGTCATTATAATTTAATGCGAACAATAGTCCTTCACTTCTTTTCCTGTGCAACCCTTAACTAATTCTATGTACCATGTACAAGTAAAATGAAACCTTTTCTAATTAGGGTACACTCATATCAATCATCTGTTACTCCATCATTACAGAGAGGGTCCCTTCTCACCTAAGTAGAGAGAACTGGGGACCAGCAGAAGTTACAGGCCTACCTTCTCCTTCGGTTGACAAGTCCCGGTTTCTGGTGGCTGTCAATTCTTTGCAACTCATCAAAGAACACACAGCCAGCCAGCAGTTGGTGTTTAGAATACTCAGCCATCCCCCACGGTGTCGCTGAGAGCCTGGCTTCCTGTTCCCTTGGACATCACATGGACTCATGAGCAGTACAACCTTCAGAATTGAGTAGCAGGCAGACTGCTCACCAACGCAGCACCCCGCGTGCTGAAGCTACTTGCTCAGGAGTCTTTTCCGGCTCGGGCTATAAACCTCAGCAACACCTCAAGCAAGCTGTCTCAATGGAGTTGGCCGTGCCATCACTGGGAGTACCAGTCCCAGCGTACATTTTACATCTCGGCATGTTTCCCACCCCCCTTTCCCATTTTCCAGGTAAAACAAGATGGGAAGGCAAGTCTGGAACACACAGTTTAAATCACAGGTCACCAGACAAGCACTGCCCTCTTTCTGAACAAATTACCACCACTTCCTTGTTGTGCTTTACAAAATTTGGTAACAAAAATGCTGTTCTCAAGATGGTTTCTAACTTATGTACGAATGGATACTTCATGAGCAATCTTAGCCACTCTATCTAGTGTGGGCTCCATCAGGAACACCTGTGTGAACCATGGACCCCTTCTCCGGTCCCGAGGTTATGCTTTCCACCCAAAGAGCAGCTACACATGACAAAGGCGTGGAGCAGGTGTGATGGAAGGGACTCTGCCCCTGCCCTGGAGACATGGAGGAGGACTGTGTGTCCATGACTATCACTGCACTGCCTCTCACCCTGAACATCAGATGCCTGTGTTACCTTAGCCCCATTGCTCTAGGACTAAATTAGTCAAACATGTGGACGAAGACTTTGCAAATCATAAAGCCCTACCTAACCCTGAGACTGAGTGTATGCTTACGGCGTGTTTGGAAGCCACCAAGAGTTTCCAAAGTCAGAGGAAAGGGGATAAAGCAATAATTCTCAAACTTTGCTGCATGTGAGCTTCCTCTTGTGACTATTTCCAAGTGCGCATGTCTGTCTCGAAACTGATTCTGACTCCAGCTACAGACTGAGAGACACGTGGATAAGGACAGCTGGAAACAGATTCTCATTCACTCATCAGATATTCTAAACACTAGGAAGCCTTAGAGGATACAAATAATTGGGAGATATGGCTCAAATGTGGAACAATTTCAGCTCTACGTGGAGAGACGGCGAACAGCCAGAAAAAGATAAAGTCTTCGTGTACCAGCGTAGGAACAGCAACCTGTAGGTAATGTTGCTGTTTCCCCTGTGAGAAGGGGCTCTGCATGCCCCGCCTCCCCCCCAAGGGAGCTCTGTCCAGTCCTCCTGGATAGACCATGTGCCCTCAGGGTCCTTTGTTCCCTTTAGCGTCCATCTCCTGGCTGAGCTCTGAGAGCCGAGGGCAGCCAGAGAGGTCTCTGTGAGGAATCAGGGAGAGAGTGTGGATCCTGCCCCTGCTCCTGGAAAACCAGGTCTCCCCCAGGAAGTATCATCTGTGACTCAGAGGGTTCGTTTCCAAAATGGAACAAAGCACGCTTTTCATTCTGGAGAACTCCTGTTATGCAGCCCGGGTAAAGACTGAACAAACCAGCACAGGCCTGGGCAGCCACGGTGACTAGAATATGCTACTTACCCTCTGAAGGTTTCCCTTTGAATCTCCTCCCCAAGGCCAGTCCCCGAGAGCATTTGGGCACAGCAAAGCAGTGGCTTCAAAGTCACAGTAACTTTTCTACGTGCCTGGGAGGAGGTAGAAAATGTCACCTTCCCTTTTTTTTTTCCCCGAGACTCCCACTGGCACTTTATACAGGTCCCAAGAACACAGAGCAAAGGGTCCAGGCTGAGCGTCGAGAGGCCTGGCTTGCCATTCTGCCCTTCAGTAATGAGCTGGGAAACCAATGCTCTTTCTTTGGCCACAGCCTTTTGCAAAGGGGAGAATTCAGGTGACTGTCATCCTCCCTAACTACATCACACAGTTCACCTGAGCACCAGATGAAAAAACCTTTTTGAAAAAGGAAAAAAAAAAAAAAAAATATATATATATATATATATATATATATATATATCCCTGATATTCACATAATTAATATAAAACCCCGAAGTAAAATTCTCCCCCTCTGGATAATCCAGCTTGACTCTGAACCTCATCCCCCTACTCTCTAGAGAACATTCCATCTGCCCCTTGGCTTTGAAAGTAGAGCATGGCCCTCTGATAAGTCCCCACCACAAGTCCTTTGCAGATAAAGACTGCAGCCTGGGTTTCTAGGCCTACTCTGTTTGCTCTGGCGCTCTTCAGGCCTACAGGGACCCCTGTGCTGCTGTCCTGGCCGACCCCGTAGCTCCTACCCCTCTCCCCAACCTTCCCATACAGACCCAGAGGCACTTATGAACATCTGACCCCCAGGCCACTCGTGGGACACCTTTGTTCACTGCCGCATTCTCCTGAGAGGGGGAAAAAAGTACCTCAACCAGGAAATACATCTCTCCCAGCTACTCCATCCTCCCCTCACGTGGCGCTGGAATATCGCTTTAAAGAACATTCTTGTGGCATTTCCAGTTCTTTTCCTTTCAGACTGCAAACAGGAGTAGCCCGTCCAAAGGGAAACTGCTCCCCAGCAGAGCAGTTCTTCAAAGGGGACTTCTTCAGGCAGGAAAAGGGAATGTCTGATACAGTTGCTGAATAAACAGCCTCATCAAGCCGAGTGCCAGATTGGAAAACCAGGCCTGCGAGCCTGCAGCCGCCAGCCGTGCACCACGTGTGGGAGACAGGCTCCATCTCTCACGTCTCTCTCTTGTGTCTCTTTGCTCCTGTATTGCCGTCTTCTTTACCAAATGCCTTCTTAATCCTGGGTCTCTAACTATTGCGTTTAGTATTATTTATTGGCCGGTCTCTGAACTTCTTCTGATTTCCAAGCCCATTTGTGGGAATCGCACACTATTCTCTCATTTCCCCACCTGCAGTCCAGCCTATCCTGCAACATCCACAACCTTCCCACGGCCACCCACCTTCTCTAAAAGACAATGTCATCAGCCCTCAACAGGTAACCGATTCAATCCTGGAGCTTCAGACCCTCCAAAGGTTATTACTATTTTCACCCAAAACTACAAATTCATGCAGTCAGAGAGATGGCTGTCTTCCTTGGGCTTTAACAGAGTCCAATTCTATTTACAACTTGGCCCAGAATCTCACAGTCTTTATAGAAGTTCTTCCAAATAACTAACCTATGTTTTTACTATAATGAGTTTTTCCACTTGAATAGCTGATCATAAGTGAAATTCCAAACCATAGGTCAGAGCAGGGCTTAGCCTTAGAAACTGGAATTGGTCTTTTCCATACTGGAAAAGGTTTTTTTCTTTATTTTTTATTTTAAACAAGCTCAGTTATAAATTTTGAGATTATTCAGAACATACTCAGAATACTCTGAATACATGGGAATATTCAGAATATGCATATAGATTATCCATACATACTCCCAAGGACAAATTTATTTTCAGTAGATTGCCCCCCTTGCCTAAAATATTCCATTAGAATTCTTTCCATCAAAATTTAGGCAAAAAGTTTGTTCTTCATCTCTGAACCCTTTCTTATATATTTCTTTGAGAAATAATGCTTTGATGATAAGCTTTCTTTGAAAGATTATAAAACTCTCCACAACCTCATTTAAAAATGAGAGTTCATCTGTTTAATTCACTTCCTTCTACCCATAATTGATTGTTGCTTCATTCATTATCATATTCCATGATTGTACCACATAAAATCTCTTTTTTCTTCGAATTTATGTGCCTTCAGTTCCCACAGAAACAGTAGACAAAATAAAGAAAACTATCAAGTACATCTCTGGATAGTTAAGTCCCCTGAAATCTCACACATTTTTAATTTTTCTCCAATAACATGTGCTTTACTCAGCCATTCAGTCACATCCCATTTTCTCCTCAATATTTATGCCTAGGAAGTTATCTTCTAAAAAAACTAGCTGAGCGCCCCACTATGATTTCATTTTCAGAATGTTTGTCTATTCTGAATATTTGCTAGTACTTATTACAGAACTATCTTAAGGAAAATCCAGTTGCCTGTAATCCTTAACTAACAAGCATGCAGATTAACAATACCCGAGAACTAGTAAACTTAGTTTAGTATTTTACAGAGCTCAGTTGTACCTATCTTTGGGGAAAGAGAAAAGAAATTTAATCCAGCTACCCAGATGCTGTACATTTAGCAACATGTCATCCACAAATAGCTTTTTCATTTCTTCACTGGTTTTGGTCTAGCACCATCATCAGGCACCTGTCAAGCTAAGAATAAAGACCAGTGACTACTTTTTAGCAGTAGTACTCTAAAATGCACCCCGTTCCACTCGATATGCATAGATTGGATTCTCTCTTGTGCAACCAAGAGCACAAACACCCCCCTTAGACGTGGAAAAGGAACAAGGTGGGAGAAATTCGCTTCAGTTACCTTTGACCGGGCTTTATTTGTTCTGCAGATAAAAAAATGCTGGTCTTCTTTAGTCAACCAGTCACCTTTGCACAAACAGTCAACTCCCTCAATTTTTTTTTCCATCAGACCCTTGAGAAAACAAAATGGGGGGAAAAAGAGCATGATCAACATCTACTTTCTTTGGTCAACATCCGAACATTGAGCAACTTCTTGACATCTTAAAAGGGAATGTTCTGGCATCAGATTGAGAGTCAGTGAACTCCCTATTGACCGAAGAGCTGGAACCAGTAATAAGCAGAATCAGAACATTTGTTCTGCGGCCACTCCTCCCCACAGCATCCTGAGGACCTTACCCACACTCACCCTCTGGAAGCAGAGATTTCTGAACTTTTGGATCACAAACTTCTGTTAAAAAAAAAGTCTGAATGTATTCAAGCTGTGTATTTTTATTTATGACTTATATATGTATTACTCTATTGTATGTATCAACAACATAGGCACCATCTCTCATTGGAATATTACTTGTGTACATGGGTCGAGACATCACAGGGTCTATTAAGTACATAGAATGACTATGCGTCAGTAAGAAAGAACATATGCATCCCAAATTCACGATTTAAGATGAAGTAAAACTTAAAATAAATGGAAGGCTTAATATCTTCTCTCTGCACACTAAAGGATCCCTTTGGATTCTCTGGGGAGTATGGTAATCCTCCTTCTGAACCCCTACTTTAAGAATACAGGGACCTGTCATTTTCCAGAACTCACTCACTACTTTGTCCTCATCAAAACCTGTTTTCAGGAAAAGATCTGCCATCCGTCATTATCAGTGATAGGGCCTGTGTGAATGAGGCCCTATCATTATAGTAATGCTTCAAGCAGTATTTGCATTTTAAGTATATGCCTAATTATGAGAAGAAAGCTTTATGTTGTGATAATATCAAGAATGTCAAAATAATCCACAGGATCTGGAGGACTGAAAAGGTTTCCTGACGGCCCTGAGCTCAGACAAATCGGGACGGCCCCCATCCATTGAATATGCACTGGCAGCCCCAGACTTTGGAAATAAAAGGGTTTAAGGACAGCAAATTGGTTAGATGAAAGAACAGTGGGGTGACATGTTGACTACTCAAGTTTCTACTCAATTCGTACATCCGTGGAAGGAGTCGGAAGAGAGGAGAACACGGGTGGACGTTGTAGAGAAAGAGCTTCGAGTCCTCGGGGAGTAAGTGGCTCCTTCAAAGCCAGAAAAAAGGAGGCTGGACGAACTCCCACAAGGTCTGCATGGAGACACAGAGCCTTCAAAGCTTTAGGCTCCGGAGTTAGATTCAGAGTTCCATTATTGAAGAAACATATTCATTTGCCCCCAAATAATCAATCACAATTTGCACAGCTTGAGGGCATATATTGCCATGAACTTAGGAAAAAAATTTTCCCAATGGATACGAAGAACAGGAATCTAGGTTACTTTCACCCTTGTGAACATAAATGTGAAGGTTTTAGTATTTCTCACATTAGACATGTGCATTGCTCCAGTTCACCAACAGCAAGTTTCCAACTGCAAAACAGTCTGCTTGACTCTAACCTATAAAAAATGGAAGAACAGTCGATTGTTGAGAATTGTGCCCTCTGCATGTATTGCATACTACAAATGTGTATGTACATGTTATATGTATATTTGTGTATGTAGAGAAATTCCTGATATTGAGTTTACTATCTGGGTGGGCAAATCTAGGGTCACTGAAAAATTATAAAGTGGTACATAACCAGGAAACAAATAACATATCAAATAAGTTTGTGCCAACAGAATGAAGTTGGGTATCATGAAAGTCAAATTACCATGAATTTCTACAAAAAGTAGGGATTGATATTTCAGATAAATAAACTGACATGAAAAATGGAAAGAAGTTTAATTTAGCACATCACCCGAGATGCAAGTTTCACTAGCATAAAGAAAAGGACCACTATTGATACAGTAAGAGTCAAAAAGTTAACATTAATGAATTCATAGAAAACACACATAGTTTTAGTTTGCTTGAGATATCCAGGTAAGCAAAGCAAAGTGTATGCTGTGATTGCTCCTGTTTGATTTAAAATATTCCCACAACCTCCATGCTGTGGGAGACATTGATTATATAAGCCCAAGTCATGTCAAGCTAGCTTGGTGGCAGACTTGATATGCGCCCCAGGAATTCTGCCTGCTCCCGCACTGTTTCAGCCTTTGACCTTTGCTTCTGAAATGTCAAGGTATCTCTTGTGTCATCATCAGCCTCTCCCCCAGCCCCTCACCGTCCTGTCACGGAACGGACAAAAGCAATGCCAAAACTGATAAGACCTGAGAGCTGCTGAACACCACCGCGCTTCTGCTAACATTCCTGTCCTGAAATCTTTTACTTAGCAAACCTGGATCCCCTCCTCTAACGGGGCAAGGGAGAAGAAAACGGCAGCAAACCACCGCAGTAGTTTACTTCTTCCCAAAATACAGTCCCGGGGGGACAACCAATGGGGCCTTTCTCCTCGGGAGTCCCTCACTTGCTTTGTGATTGTCACAAGTTGACCCCTGCACATGAGCAGTGCTCCTCACAAGAGCAGAAGCTTACTTTTCAGCTTAGTATTTAATCTCTGTAGGAAGCCTAAGAAACTAACTTCAGCCGCTGTGCCCAGCAGGAACGTGACACTGTTCTCAAGAGCTTAATGCTCCAATGTTGCCCAGCCTAGATTTTAAAGAATGCTTCTTTAAAATATTTGAACGAATCAGCTCATGATCCTCATATTATGGAGCAGATACCCACAAACCTCACTTAGTCTGATTACTGAGGAAGACAAAAGGATCAGAAGGCAGATGACCAGAAGAGCTGGTATTTTCTTCAGTAAGGAGACAGTGTCCATGTTCACTGCTCAGCACCTGATTGCAAAGAATGCCCAATCCAGCCTTAAGCTAAACGATGGCCACAGGGGCTATGCCTGTCTTGTTAACATGGCCTCCACTTCTTGCATAGCACTGGCCACATAGCAGGCTCTTGTGATAGTTTCTCACTAAGGTGACCAGGTCACTTCTTTTCTTCCTTAAATGAACACACCATTGCCCTCCAGACATAGAATCTGTTTTGCTGGCCCCTGGAATCTGTGTCCACCTGTGACCGCCTGGGTAAGTGCAAGATGGAGGAAATGATCTGTGTAACCACCAAAGCTGAAGTTAAGAATCTCTGCAACCTCTTCAGCATTTCCTAGCACATTTGGAGGATGCCAGTCAAAATGTAAGGAATCTAATTAGCAAGAAACGCACAAGCTTTACAGCAGCTCAAGCTAACCATGTCGAGAGCGGGGAGAGACAGAGACAGAGACAGATACAGAGAGACAGAGAGAGACTCCTGAGTAGCCCAAGGCAAACACGAGTGAAGAAACCTTCAGACAGCAGCAACCACAGGAAAGAATCCACCTAAGAGCTGCCGAGGTCAATCACCAGCCTTAGGAACCAGGAGTGATGATAATAAATTGTTTCATCACATCACTAGATTTAGAATGGTTTTCAACAACAGTACCAGACAGTTATACCAGTGCATATTAAGTAAATAAATAGATTGTTAAAAGAAACCATTTTAAATAAAAGGTTACCAAATGAACCCAATGAAATAAATTAAATGAACTATTTAGGTGATGTCAACAATAGTAAAGACTATCAGAAAATTGGACAACTCTGTGGATAATTAAAGCCAAGAGGAAATCTGCTACAGAATAGAGAAAGTCATTATTTTGAGAGTGGAATTTTCCAAATTCACTGACCATCTTGACAGTGTTCATTAGATGATTGCTCAGTGCCCTACTTCCCTTTACGCAAAACAAACTCGTGATTGTGTTTCAGCCATGTTTCTAGGTACAAAGTAGAAGAAAATATATTAACCCACAAGGATCACGAGTAACCAAGGGAAACAGGCTTTGTGGAGCTTGAGAGTCAAACCCTTTTCTCTATTCTTGTAATTTTGTAAAAGAGTCTTTGATCCAGGTGACGCTACAAAACAAACATAGCCAGCACTCGGGGTGGGTGGGGATGGGTAGGTGGGGATGGAAAAGAGGGCTAAGTGCTGGATTCTAGCAGCTGTGACATCATCACATAATTGTGCTGTTATGCACACGACACTCCTCGGTGGGACATGGTTGCCACTTCACAGTGATAAGGAGATTAATTATGACAAAAGCCATATCTTTCATTTCTTTGATGGTTGTAAATAAGTCTGAGTCACCCAACCATCATTTGTACCACAGGCACAATAGCTTTGTCCTTTTGACTTTTTGGTAAGGAAAATAAATTTCAAGAGTATCTGTTTAATTGTTGTGCCTTTCCAGATGAAATCAAACCAGATCTGGGCCTCCTTCCCTGACCGTCCATTGTGTCCAGCAGAATGGGTCTTCCTTCGTGCACAAATTCACCCCACCTCCTTGATCTAGAACACTATCCACTTTCCCCCAATAGGAACTCACAGACTCCCAGTCCCCAAAGAGATTCAGGGTGTGTTTTGACCAAACGAATAAAATACAGATGGAGTTCAACTCTGTATATAGTCAACTTGATAATGCAGTTGGAATATTTATATGTATGGTTGTCAATGCCTGTGGAGCCAGCAAATCAGACAATCACAAATTTTCCTCCTTTTGGCAGTGTAGACAGAACCTTAGAGCTCAAGTTCAAGGCCACTCGTTGGGCAAGCAGCTCTGCTAAATCACCCTGAGCAAGCTGAGGAGGAAAAGCCACTCACGCTGGGACAGAATCCAGGAGAGTCTTTGGGGAGAAGCATCAGGTCTCATGGACTGAAGATGCTAAACACATAGGGACATCTTTTCATCTTTGATTATTCTGTTGGAATTCCTCTCAAATCAATTTGATGCATTTTATTGATGTTGTCTGGCACTGGAGATATGGAAATGATTAAGTTCTCTTTTCAAGGAGCTTTAAAAAAAAAGATGGGCTACAGAAGGATAACCACTTGAATTTCCTGCAGGACACACAAGGACCCCTTGTGCCCAACAAACCTTTTCGTGTTAAGGAGTAAGTACCATCGCTGCCCTAAGCTCTCCCCTCACAGCAGGGTGGAAAGCCTGAAAATTACATTTCCCAGGTCCCCTTGCCGGGAAGGTTCTTGATATTATCTGTCTTCAAGAGGTGCCATTGGAATCACAGGATGGTGGAAGAGAAAAATAATGTCTTTGGCTGTCAATAGGTACAGGCATGGGCGTGCGTCCTGGCAGATGGCAAGCCTAGAGTATACAGGACCTGTGAACACTGTTCTGAAAATCGCCCTCCTCAGGGCTAGAACCCAGGTCATGGGTGGCAGTTTGGCTTCTCAGGGCTTCTGTCCTTCTACTTCCCTGAAAATTCACGAAACCCTCCTCGACTTTCACTCTCTAGCCCTCTGTATGATTCTGCACAATCTCTAATTCCCTACATTGAGTTCCTCCCTCGCTGAAATGGGATACATTAGCCAGGATCGGATAGGTATGCTTCAGTAATAAAAACACCCCAAACTCTGAATAGTATAGCACAAGAAAGGTTATTTCTTGCTCATGGTGTAGGCTGAGTTGCTTCCACCTTGCAATCATATACAAGGATCATAGAAGTCACATCCTCTAAGTCTGATGTGGAAGAAGAGAAGCGTCCACACGTCCACACACACACAAACACCCCCCCACACACACACTCCCTCCCTCTCTCCTGGATCACAGGTAGTACCAGCTGCTCATGTTCCATTACAAAGGCTTCTCATGGCCCCAAATAGATGGCAAGGAAAATTAGGGCCACAGTCTTCCTCTATCTGCATCCCAAGGGGAGCAATGAGGTGGGCCTTCATTACTACAGATCAAGTCTCTGTTTTCTGATACAACCTGATTGGTACTTGGTACTAAATGCTACGTGCAATCACACAACCCTGAAATGCGTGGCGGTGGCTTTGTGGTCAGGGTGTGGGCTGTCGGAAGCTGACACCGGCAGGCTGGAGACTGGGATCACACAATGGAAAAGCACGCTGCAAAACAACGTCCTGCAGCGACTGGAACTTCAGGCCACCGGACTCTTGAGCTTGCAGATAAAAAGTGCCACGTGTGGGTTGTTATGGACTGTTTTTGGCACAGGAATACAAGAATAAGAAGATTATAGGAAATAATTAACTGATAAGCAAAGGTGGAAAGAAAGAGTCACTGTTTCTAGAGCCCCTCTCAGCATGTATGTGATGCTAGTGTGGGCGATGCCTAGGGGTAGGAGAAGCATCTCCTAAAAGTTCAGCAGTTTAGCACATAAAAGTTCATTCCTTACTCAAAAGCTCTGAGGTGGACATTGGTCTGCACAGTGATTCAGGGACGTTGTGCTGTCCATCTCTGCACGGATGGCATCCAGCTGCCCAGGGAGACGATGCAGATAGGTGAAGTGATGTAGACGCTGGCGGAGCAATTACTTCCCAGAAAGGTTCTCCTCCCCTGCTCAGCTGGCCATCTTTGCTATATTATTCTAAAGTTCTCTGCTGCTACAAAGTTTCCTGTGTCTCTTAAATAATACAGCTTCCTCCTTTTCTTTTCATCTTTCCCCTACCCTGCTTTCTCTCCTCTCACACTGAGGACCCAGTCACGCTCTTTACACTGAGCTGCATCTCCAGCCTATTCTGTTTTATATTTCATTTTGAGACAGGGTCTCACAAAGTTCCCCAAAGTGGGCTCAAACTTACAATCCTCCTGCCTTAGCCTCCCAGAGTGCTGGGATTACATGGGGTGTGCCACTATGCCTGGCTTCTTCCTTTTCTTTTGACATGCACTTTCTCTCTGTCTCTTGTTTGGTCTCACTTTCCTCTGCTTTACTGCTAATAATAATGAATCATAACCTGCTCCGTAAGCAACTTCTCACCATGGAGTCGAGAGAAAAGGAGGGGCTGTCACTTTGTCCAAATCCAGGAAGGACCTCACTTCTGCACATTTCCTCCCATTCAATCTCCAGGTCTTTCTCACCCCTGGGAGTGACATGCAGTGACAGGAAGAGACCAAGACAAATCCGAGAAAGCAAATACAATATTTGTAAAACTGTTACTATTTGTCATACTTCTGTGTTCCGTGTTCTTCATTTTTTGTTAACTTTTACACTGGCTTTGGGGGTCAATGATTCCAGTGCTGAGTTATTTTCTCTTCGTTCAGTTTTTAACAGGGACCACTCACCATTTTTGGATGAAAATGGCAAAAGTGATTGGGACCATTTTCAACTCTTCAGTAACACAATATTACTATTTTTTATAATACTAATATTTAGAGAGCTTTGCTTCATACACTGATATAACTTCTATCCCTTTTTAGTTTAGGGTGAAAAAATGAAATGACACTTTTCAAAGTGTAAAATTTGAATGTCTTATAATATGCAAATAGCAGAATACTCCATGAAAGACAACCCTATGATAAGCGTTTCTTCCCTACATCTTGCCCCGTGTGGAACTTTATATTTTGCACTTAGGACAAAAGAAGAAGGCCTCAGCTCTGACCCCAATAGCTCCTCACCTTTTGAACGATCCCCATTGTATTGAGTTCAGAATCAGTATGCTCAGAAATTTGAGTTTTCATTATAGAGATTCCTGAAAAACATTAAAAAATAGACCTACTATATGATATAGCCATTGTCCTTTGGGGAATGTATAAGCAAGGAAATGAATCAGTCTATCAAAGGGATATCTGCATTTCTGTGTTAATTGCAATAGGATTCTATAGCCATGGTATGAAAGTAACTTAATTGTGTATTAGTGAATACACAGATAGAGATACTGCCACAGAGATTTCCCGAATCACTGTGCAGACCAACTTCCACCTCAGACTTGTTGAGTGAGGAATGAACTTCAACTCGCTAAGCTGCTGAGCTTTTGTGGAGTGCTAATCGTACCCCTTGGTAGATACACAGACACATAGCTATGCGGCCAGACAGATACAAACAGAACTTCAGCTTGGCTCTTCCTGACTGCAAAACCTGTAGCCTTACGAAGGTGGTGGACATGGTGATCCCAGCTGCCTGGGAGGCCGAGGAAGGAGGAATCAAAGTCTGAGGCCAGCCTGGGCGATATAGCAGCTGAATGACACCTTGCCTCAAAATAAAAAATTAAAAAAGGAGTAGAAACATAGCTTGGTGCAAAGGCCCTGGCTCAGTCCCCTGACCCACACGCCCACACAGAAGAAGTGGCCCAAGAGCCTAAGGCGCATAATGATAATGGGGACTGATCAGTAGAAAACAAGAAAAAGTGCAAATTCTCACTGAAGTCAATCATAGCAATAATTTCTCGAGCACTTCCCATATGCTAGGAACCTGTTCTAAATCCTTTATGTGGACTAACTCATGGAATGCTCACAGAGCCAGAGGTGTAGGGGTTTTTAATCCTCTATTTCCCAGATAAAACTGAGGCACAGAGGACCTACTAATTGAAAATTATTAAACAAAATTACAAATTAGCAGGATATTAAAATAAACAAAGTAAGAACACCAGGAACCAATCGTCATCCATGAAGAGAAGAAACGGGGAAGGAAGAGGACGGCCAGGAGGGTCAACTGCACAGCCAGCATCATCCCTGGGTGAGAGGTGTCCACGCTCACCAAGCCCTTAGCCTCATGGCATCAGGGAAGCTTCAGATGATCCCGCTTCTCCCCAGAACACCCCCAAAGGCTCCTCTACCAACACCCCAGTGCCAGGGAGCGCCTATGTCTCATTGAAAGCAGAGAATGGTTTCCTCTGAAATAAGTACAAAGAGCAACAAATTGAATGAGTTTATGCAAAACATAAAATGGCATCTGCCATCTGGAGAAGCGCAGTAGAGCCGGGAACCATCAAGCCCCTTTCAGACTTTGCCATCTAAAATCAGTGCTGGTTCTTAAAGGAAAGGTCCATGCAAATGTCCAGCTGTGTTAAATGTGATTCCCTCTTCCTCCACTCCTGTCACTGCCATTCACTCTCCAAATACACACTACCAGTTTTAAAATAATAGGTAGATGGATGGATAGATACAGATGATACAGCAATATATAGAGACAATAGAGATGATAGATAGATGATAGCTAATAGATGATAGGTAGAGAAGATATGATATGTAGGTAGATTATAGATAAATACAGAAGATAGAGATGATAGATAGATGACAGTAGATGATAGATAAATATAGAAGACAGAGATGATAAGTAACTGATAGATGATAGATGATAAATAGATAATAGAGATGACAGATAGAGATATAGATATATAGATAGATGATAGAA
The DNA here is from genome assembly GCA_004027295.1 of Dolichotis patagonum. Classification (NCBI taxonomy): domain Eukaryota; kingdom Metazoa; phylum Chordata; class Mammalia; order Rodentia; family Caviidae; genus Dolichotis; species Dolichotis patagonum. The sequence continues at coordinate 21,195 of PVJX010006032.1, read as the reverse complement.
AAGATAAATGATAGATGATACATAGATGATAGATAATAGAGATAGGATAGATTGATAGAGATGATAAATAGATAAATAGATGATAGATAGATTGATAGATTTTCCTTTTCAGTGATGGAAAGATCTCTGAAAGATAAACTGAAAAACAATTTCTGTTATACAGATTCAATGCAATCCTAATCAAAACACCACTAGCATACCTCACAGATATAGAGAAATCACTCCTAAAATTCATCTGGAACCAGAAGAGACCTAGAAGAGCAAAGGCAATTCTAAGCAACAAAGGCAAGGCAGGAGGCATCACAATCCCTGACTTCAAGTTATACTACAAAGCTACTATAATAAAATCAGCATGGTACTGGAATAAAAACAGACATGAAGATCAGTGGAATAGATTGGAAGGTACAACTACAACTACAAACACACTCTGCCACCTTATCTTTGATAAAGGGGCCAAATGTGTCTACTGGAAGAAAGATAGTCTCTTTAATAAATGGTGCTGGAAAAAATGGCTCTCTATATTCTGAAAACTAAAACTAGACCCGTGCCTATCACCCTGTACTAAACTAAAGTCTAAATGGATCAAAGATTTAAATGTTAAAACAGAAACACTAAATCTGTTGGAAGACAAAGTAGGTAGAAATCTTGAAGAATTCACGAACAAGAATCAAACCGCATGCGAAATACTTCACAGGATCAATAACTGGGATTATGTCCTATTAAAGAGTTTTTACATATTGAAAGAAATCTCCAGCATAGTGAAAAGAAAACCCACAAATTGGGAAAAAATCTTTGGGAACTATCCCTCAGACAAAGGACTTCTGTCTAGAACATATAAAGAATTTTAAAAAATCAGATCCCCAAAATTCAAAGACCCAATCCAAAACTGGGCATCTGAGATGAATACACAGTTCTCAGATAAAGAAATGCAAATAGCAAATAAATACATGAAAAAATGTTCAGCATCATTGGTCATTAGAGAATTAGAAAATTAAAACCACACTGAGATTCCATCTCACCCCAGACAGAATGGCCAGGATAAAGAAAACTACCAACAAAAATGCTGGAGAGGCTGTGAGGAAAAAGGAACCCTTCTGCACTGTTGGTGTCAGTGTAGACTGGTGCAACCACTGTGGAGGTCAGTCTGGAGATTCCTCAAAAAGCTGGGATTGGAAGTCCCATTTGATCCAGCTATTCCACTTCTGGGTATATTTCCAGAAGAACTGAAAATGTCATACCACAGTGATATATGTGCACCTATGTTTATAGCAGCACAATTTGTAATAGCCAGATCTTGGAAACAACCTAAGTGCCCATCAACTGAGGAATGGATAACAAAGATGTGTATTTTTATACAATGGAGCACTACTCAGCTATAAAGAATGATCACATTGAGATATTTATAAGTAAATGGACGCAACTCAAGACCAAAGTCTTAAGTAAAATAAATCAAACTCACATATGTAGGGAGACCATATAGTCTCCCTAGTGTAAGAAATGGTAAGAGTACATAAGATACAAAAAACTCAATAAATACAGTAAAAGGATAAGAATCTGATTAAAGGGGAAAAAATAATATCTCAGAGAAAATGAGGAAAAGAAAAAGAAAGGGAAAAGAAAAAATATCTAAAATTATATAAACACACTTACAATAGCTAAGATGATTATGCTACAAATTCTATAAGTTCTTGGAACAAAATAGTCAACATTCATAGGATTGGAACAATTTTGCATGCTTCTAAAGTTTCCTAATAATCACAGAATTGACTCTACTTTCTGACAACACCTAACCTAGAGCAAGTTTATTTCCTTAGAGTTTTACTTAAATTACCCAACCAAGACACAAGTCTCTCAGTAGTTTAATTCTAACACCCTTTTACTGAGACACCATGTTTCCCCATGCTGGTCTGAAATGAATAATAAACACAGTACATTTGAGTACAGTTGTATTCCTGGTGTGTTTTGCCTAGAAATCATTGACGCCCTATACCCCAAATGCTTGCCTCTGTTCCCAAGTCAAATAGCATCATACTCCCCATTTTAAAAATTGAGCACGTCTCTTTGCTTACCTGCAATCTTTGAAGCACCCCCTCTTCTACTGTTTAGAGCTTTCCTACTCATCCCAAATCATTTCTACCCCACCCTAACCTATTCACTCACTCCTGAGAAAGCCCCAAGACCTTCAGACAAACTTTTCCAAGCAGTTCTTCTGATCTTGAGGAGGGGCCAAACATTTGGGCTGTTTACCTTTGGGATTATTTCCAGATTGTTTTGTTTTTCCCTCTAATATGGAGAGGATAGGTATACATGTAGAGATTCATACATGCACAGAACTTCTAAACAGTTTATGAGAATCGATTATATAATGCACGATGAAATGAACGGATACTTTGAAGAAAAAGAGACATTAAGGTACCCAGTGCTGATTCTGTAGCATCATGGTGTGAAATCCAGCAATACTATTATTCTTTGTTCAGAGTGGTTTTAGTCTGTTTTGTATTGTTTAATTTCAACATACATGAAGGTATGGACAGCTATTTTGCAGAGAACGAGAGACATTATGGCAGCCATTGTTGACTTCCCTATTGTCTGGTCTTGAAGACCTAAAATGCCTTCATCATCCTGTTCCAATCAGTTTTATACTATTTTGTTTTGTATGAATTCATTGTATGTGAAGATATGGACAACTATTCAGAAGAAAACAAGAGACAATGTGATAGACAGTGAAGATCTGCTGTTGTCTTGCTTTGAAATCTGTTTCTCTTACATTGTTTTCTTCTGATCTATTTTGTTCGGTTTAATTTTACCCTCTTTAAAATAAAAAAATTTTTTTAAAGGACAAAAAACAATTTCTTTTAAAGGAGACAATAAAAAAATAAAACCAAGGGCTGGAGATTTAACTCAGTGGCATAAGCGCCTGCCTTGCAAGTGTGCAGTTGTGAGTTCGATCCCCGGTACCAATTCAAAAAAAAAAAAAAAGAATTTAATTGGTACGGAACAGTATTATGGGCTGGGGATTTAGCTCAGTGGCATAAGCACCTGCCTGGTAAATACAGGGTCACAAGTCCAATTCCCAGCACCAAAATAAATAAATAAATAAATAAATAAAACCTTCATAAGTACCTCCCTTTTCACCCTTAAGATGATTTAAACAAATAAACTTGCTCTTACATTATCTGCATATGCTCAGAACTTTGACATTCCAGAGGCCCAAAACTATGTGTTGCTGCTTCCCCCTTCTCTATGATCACAAACTCCTGATCTCACCTCCGTCTACACCAGGAGCTGGCCGGGGATTCCTGGACAGCAGAGAAGAGAAGGGCTGCGCAGGCTTCCTTGGGTAAGCAGAAGCACATCAAGCCTGTGATGGGAGAGAGAATGCAGTAAGCTGCTGGCCAGCCCTGCGTAAGCGTCACGATTAAGTGGTGGGCACTGAGACCTGGAGAACCCCTGACCAGGTGTCTCAGGAGCTGTCCAGCCACATGAGCTGAGAAATGAGAAGCATTCTTCACGGATGATAAAACTGGGGTCCAAATGGGTCAGCACACACTGCAAGTGGTAGTGTTCAGGCTCGAACACAGATTGCCTGATTCAGAGTCCAGCCTTCGGCTGCCTTATTTTACTGGTCCATATATGTATGGATAGACTCGAAAGATAGACTCCAGAAAGATGGACTCTTGCTTAGGGTTAGGAGTTTTAGACCTTAAACGTCCCCTAAGAGCTCATGGGTTGAAGCTTGGTCTTCACTGATGGCACAGTTGAGAGGAAGTGAAAGTAGCAGGAGGTGGGGTCTATGTAAAGGAAGTAGGTCAGTGGATCTTGAAGGAGATACTGGGATTCAACCCCTTTCTGTCTCCTTTCCTGGTGTCCCAGCCGCCATGAGGTAAGCAGCTTGGCTCTACCATATGGTCTGTTCTCTGCTACGATGTTCTTTCTACCTTGCCACCAGCAGGCACAGAGTAACAGGCCAGATGACCATGGACTGTAATCTCTGAAACCATCAGCCAGAATGGACTTTCCCTCTAGAAGCTGGGTTTGCTCAGACATTTTGTCACAGTGATGGGACGCTATAGCTAGCAGGTGATTTTGACCTCGTTCAATGTGTCGCTCATATTGCTCATTAATTGTCACACAATTCCACATTCTCTATTTGATAACCAGAATGTTTCAAAGCTTATTGGGAGAAGAAGCTGAAACTTGTTTAGCAAAGGAAATTTGGGTTTTCTAGGAGCTGAAGCTACATGAAGCCAACCATTGATGTCGACCAAGGTTGGTTGGTTCCAGGGCTGATCAGATCCAAATCTGCTGCTGCTCCTTCCAGTTAGCTCCATTTGGGGGTTAAGGATCTCTCCCTGGTCAGATGGTCAGGAACAGAGGAGGACTGTGGGGATCACTTCATATCTCAAAGGCTGACCTGATCAGAGCATCTAATTTCCCACTTTTCCTTCTCCTAGGACCCTCTATCCATGTCTGTGAGACTCTGGCTCATTCATGCCATCGTCCTTTGCTTCCACACAGAAGTCCCTCGAGACAGGGTATTTTTCAGTTGTGTTAGACTGAATACTCTTTTGATCATTCCTTTACCTTTGGACTCATGAGCAAATGAGAAGTCCCTTTGAAGTAGGTGTGTGGGCTCTCATAGAACCAGGCCTGAACTTGGAGTCTGCCAGACCTGAATTAATGTCCCAGCTCTGTCATTTATCAGCCTTGTCTATAAAGGGAAAGATACTAGGAAGAGCAGATTGGCACACTGCATCACCATCATATTATTATTATTATTATTATTATTATTATTAAACAATGTATAAACTATATATGATCCCTTGGAGGTTTCTACAAAAGACCCATTGCTACTTCTTCTGCAGAGACGCCAACTAGCTACAGAAACGACGTGACAAGGGACTCCAATATATTATTGAAGTGACATTCCCCAACTCCAGGGGCTCGGGAGCTTGCTGCTATCACAGAAGCCCCTTCAGGCCAGGCTTTTGAGTGTCACTTACACCAGTTTGGAAGTAATCTGCTTGCTCGCCCTTCCAGCAAAGGATGTCATGATCAGCTAATGGAAAGTGACAAGAAGGGATATAATGAATGAGAGGGAGTTAAAGTTTGGGATAAAAAAAGAGCCTTGTTCTTTTGGGGAATGCACAATGCTAAGCATACCATGTTAAATCGTGCGTGTCAAATAATGGACTAATTAAGAACCTTCATCCATTTTTTTCTGCATCCCATTTTTTTTTGTTGTTGTTGTCCTTCAAAAGATGTATTTTCAAATTAGCTCTTAGCTCTCCCAATAAGGACCAACAGGAAAGAAAAAGAAACCATGTCTATGAGAGAAGCAAATGATAAACATAAAAGAAAATACATGGAGAGGGAAGCAGGGGGCTTGCGGGAGATGTTGCAAAGTTTTATAATTGTAGCAGCAACTTCTTGAATAATGGAATTTAATAACGTATAATAAACCATGATCCAGGAGAACTCTGATTCAATCCCACTCATTGTTCAAGCCAGCGAAACGAAGGCAGAGTTGATCACGCCAACCTGCTGCCAAATGCCATCACGCACCGCAGGGGGCAGACGATTGTTCTCAGCTGCCCACTGCCCCGAGCCCCAGGGCTCCTGGTCCCTGCCCTCCAAGCGCTGGGCTGCAATCTCTCCCTTACAATGGCAGTCCTAGTTCTAGGACTTTAAAGTCACAGAAATGCAATTTTTGCAATCAATAAACTATTGTATTAAGCAAAGAACACAGGGTAACTAGATACAAAGCCTCCAATTAGGTTATAAAGAATAATAACTAATATGCTCTCATGGTAATGCCAAAAAGGACAAAAACCTATAATAAATTTAATTGAGCACATGATCATAAGCACTGTTTTTCTCACTACATCATTCTGCTATATTAAGGTAGACTCCAAATAGAGAAACACATTTTCCCATTGTTATTGAATAAAGTGCTATTCCTTGTCTTCCTAATTTGGATCATTTTACCAATGTCAAAAACTGAGAAGGTATAATTAAAGGGGAAAAAAATATTTTCTCTGTCTTTACTCATTGATTATATCCAAGCATGAAAATGAACGAAGAAATTAAAGCAATTATCTAAATAATTCAGTCCTCTAAAAGGTTAAAGTTATCTAATAAAAATACATTGTTCTGTCCAGATTACTAAGCTAATAGCTGAGCTCCCACTGTATTTTATGACTGTGGGTCTGTCTGTTGAGCAAAATTCTTTGTAATCATTTTCAAGTGTTCTTTAGGTTTCATGACAATTAAGTGTATGTATTCTTTTGACACATAAGCCATATGTACCTCAGAAATAATCTGAAATTCCACAGAGTGTTTTGCAGAGCAACTGTTTAAATTAACAAAAAAAGTTAAGAATAAGTATTTCCTTTCCTTTCCCATAAAGATCCACAAAGCCCTGATGGCTACATTCGGAGGCAGGAGGAAGAATGAAATGCCACTGTAAACTGACATCTAAAATCAGGAAAATCAGTATTGGGCTATGACTGTGACCTGCTTATAAACAGAACATGGTTAAAAGAGGTTAAGGTTCAAATGAAGGTCAGAAAAGACACCGATCGAGGAAAAGTGGCCATTTCTCGTCGCATGGCCATTTTGGTGAGACAGTCCCCTCTTATCAGTCTTGAGTTGAAACATTACACTGTTGGGGTTCATAAATCGGCTGAGTATTTGTTTGGACTGAGGCTCCAATTAAAATCTTATTTGGGGCAGCCGGAGCTAACGCCTTGTTTAGAGGTAAACTGAACTGCCTTTTAAGAGGACGGCAAAAAAAGGGGGGAGAAGAAGAAGAAAGAAGAAAGACCCGGAATCTGCCAGAGCTCTGAATCACCAGCCCTGGGGATTGTGTGTGCTGGCCCAGGGCCCGGCTCGGTCCTGGGCATTCTGGTGGGTTTTGTGACATCACAGGGACAGCTGAGAGTTTCAAGAGTTTGTCACTGTGGCACTGGGCAAGGAATCCAGTGTTGGGCAGAGCCTTCTTTAAGACAAAGAAAAAAAAACTGTGGTTGGTGGAATAGGCCAAGTTGGGGCGGGACCAAGAATTTTAGTCTTGGTCTCATGTCTCCACCCCAGAGACGAAAATCAATGAATACAGGTCATTGAATTTCTCAGTCCACACCAATTCACTCACTGTTAGACGAAAACCACCAGAGTTTGCTTTCATCCCACTTCCGGAAAGTGAGGGACCCCACACACACTGCACACACCTGCAGTGTGTTCCCTCTGTGCTCGACCCCTGCTTTCCCAGAGATCTCAGGAACATGTCTCGTCTACATGGGCGTCACTGGGAGTCTGGCCCACAGAGTAGACAAGTTTCCCAAGTGTTAGTTCCTGCTTTTGTTTCTGCTTTCTTTTTTTGAGACAGGATCGTACATCTAGTCCATGGTGGTCTTGAATTTACTATGTACCCCCAGCTGGGCTTGGACTTGTAATCTTTCTGCCTCAGCCTCCCATATGCTGGGATGATAGGCATGTACCACCACACCCAGCACCTGTCCCAACTTCAAAGCATCGTGTAGTTTGTGGAGAAAGAGAGCCATCAATAAGTTAAAATTAACATATAATTAGAAATTGATGAACCCGAATGAAACTTGGAGGAGGGGAGGTAGGTTGCATGTCTCTCTCAACTTTGAATTAACTGATGCCGTGAAAAGCTATGCAAAGTTCTTATTGTCACCATATGGAGTGGCTGAGAGAGCTAAGCAGTGACACACACCACATTTTCTGTTGGGGAGTGCAGGATCTGGCTAGGGAGAGACAGAGAGAGGGGAGGGGGAAGGAAGAGGAGGAGGAAGAGGAAGATGAAGAGGAGGAAGAAGGAGGAGGAGGAAGGGGAAGGAGAAGAAGGAGAAAGAGAAAAAGGTAAAGAAGAAGAGAGAGGAGGGGAGGAGAGGAAAGGAAGGAAGGAAGGAAGGAAGGAAGGAAGGAAGGAAGGAAGGAAGGAAGAAAGAGGACTAGAGTGATAGGTGGACAACAGCTAAAGGGCAGAACCAGTAACCAGTAGAGAGCCCTCTGGAGCTGGACATGGTGGCACACACTTGTAATTCCAGCACTCTGGGAAGCTGAGACAGGAGGATCACAAGTTTGAGTCTAGCCTGGACAACTTAGCAACTTAGTGAGACCCTGTCTCACTAAGAATAAAACATTTTAAAAAGGGACAGGGATGTAGCTCAGTGTGAAGACTCTGGAGTCAGTCTCCAATATCACGCATGTAAAAAAAAGGAAAAACCTATCCTGTGGGCGAGTGGGACCAGGTAAGGCACACGGGAGGCCCAGGGAAGAGGAAGGAGCCATTCGTGGGCCATGTTCCCTTCCTGCTGCTCAGTGTTTGCGCCAGGACTTTTTCCCACAGATTGGACACAATTTGGCTCCATTTCAGTTCAAAGGGACCCCAGAGTCCAGTTCCAACTAAGGCAGACATCGATGAGAACACGAATCCCCCTCTATCCCAACTCCACCAAAACAAAACAAGACAGTATAAATCTGCCAGGAAAAAGCACTTAATCTTCAGGATAGTTGTAAAAAATAAATAAATTAAATTAAATTAAATTAAAAAGATTTTTTTCAAAGGTTTCACCCAGAGCCTTAAGACCAAGCCACAGAGAGCCACGATGCAAAATAAGAAAAATAATGCTTGGAGGACCAGAGGCCAGTCGTGAGAGCATCATGATGGCAATGGGACAACAGCAAGCTGGGAAGTCACAGGACCCTCTGCTGCCCGTCCCGCTGCACATCGAGTCTGCTGGCCCACCTTTGCTGTGTCACTCAGACATGGCTCACAGAAAACCTTCTCCACCACCTCCTCCTCCTCCTCCTCCTCCTCCTCCTCCTCCTCCTCACTGCAAAACAGTTGATCATAGTTGATCATCCTCAGCAACAGAAACGGATCAGCACAGCGATTCTTCAAAGCTTAAATATCTCATTCACCAATCAGTTGCAATGTTACCCTTCGCAAGTAAAGAGAAAGTCTGCAGAGCTGCCCAGCGCGGTGCCCATTCAGCACCTCTCCGTCAGGTACTTGCTACAACAGTTCTCTCTGTGTCGGGGTTCTACCCCAAGCAGCCTTCCCTCCTGGCCCCCCCATCTCATCTTCTGTCTTCTCCATGCCCTTCTGCAGCTCCTCTTTTTTCCTAGATACTCGTAGGATCTGACCTTCTATCACACCTGTATTTGTTTCGTCTTTCCTCCTGCCATGCTTCCTAAAATACAGGGACTTTGTTCATCCTGCAGAGAGCCCCAGCCGTGAGGCCCCATGAAGCGTTCAAAGAGCAGGAACAGATAACTTACTCATTTCAATTACACTAAGTCAAATAAAAGGTGTTATGAGCATGGATAACTAGGATGTCTAACCTTTATTACCTATAAAGGAGGACTTTCTCCAGCAAACAGCCTTTAAAATGGGCCCTGAATAAGGAGATGGGGGAGAGGCAGTCAGCTTTTTGTTACTGTCAGAAAATACTGGAGGCAGCCTACTTTATAAAGAAAAGAGGCCTGTTGCACTCCTGGTTTTGAGGGCTGGAGCTTCAGGCTTTGGTGAGGGTCTCTTTTTCACATCACAACATGGTGGGTGGTATGGGTGGTCTCTCTTCCTCTTCTTGAGACATATCAGACTTCAACAATGGGGGCACCACCCTAATGACCTCATCTAATCTAATCGATCTCCATAATCCCTCTTTATAATGGCAGAGTGGCATTAAGTTTCCCCCTCCTAATCCATTAACATAAGACATGGGGGACTGGACACCTGCATGAGTCCAGAGAAGAAACCTCTCACCTCCCTACCTCTCACTTCCCAGCAGGGACACAGACTGTCCAGGCACCCGCAGCTGGGACCCTTGTTGTTGGGACAGAATGAAGCTCTTGAATTTCATTTCTAAGAGCAGCAGGGTCAGTGCTGAGCAGCAATGTGACCATAGTTCCCAGTTTGTGACTCTCACTACTGGGCGCAGAAGGAAGATTTGCACAGGAGCATCCTGCAAGGTACCTGGTGGACGAGGGCTGCTGGGTGTCAGAGTGCAGCCCAGAGTGGGGCCAGAAGAGCTCAGTAGCTCCGTGGAGCAGCACCCAAAGGCACAGCACTGGAACAGGCAATGTGGGAAGAGCCAGACACACTCACCAGAGGAAGAGAGCCTCTTTAATAAACGGTGCTGGAAAAACCGGCCTTCCACATGCCAATGCTTAAAACTAGACCCATATCTTTCACCATGTACTAAGCTAAAATCAGAATGGATCAAAAATTTTTATATTAAACCAGAAACATTAAATATGCTGGAAGATAGAGTAGGTAAAACTCTTGAAGACACTGGTGTAGGCAAAGACTATGAATAAAACCCACATTCCACAGGACTTATCGCAAAGAATCAACAAATGGGATCTCATCCTACTGAGAAGCTCTAGCACAGTAAGAGAAACCACCAACAGAGTGAAGAGACAACCCACAGTGTGGGAGACAATGTTTGCTGGCTGTGCCTCAATAAAAGATTACTATCGAGAATGTATAAAGAACTCAAAAAAATCAGCCCTCCCAGATTTAAAGACCCAACCCAAAAGTGGGCATCTAAGATGAGTACACACTTCTCAGATGAAGAAATACAAACAGCAAATAAATACATGAAAAAATGTTCAATAGCATTGGTCATTTGAGAGATGCAAATTAAAACAACACTGAGATTTCACCTCACCCCCAAAAGAATGGCTAGTATTAAGAAATCAACCAATAACAAATGCTGGAGAGGCTGTGGGAAAAGGAACGCTTTTCCATTGTTGGTGGGAGTGCAGACTGGTGCAACCACTGTGGAAATCAGTGTGAGGATTCTTCAAAAAACTAGGACTAAAGGTCCCATTCGACCCAGCTATTCCCCTTCTGGGTATCTTCCCAGAAGAATTAAAAACATCATACTGCAGCAATATATGTGCACCCATGTTCATAGCAGCACAATTTATAATGGCCAGATCTTAGAAGCAACCTAAATGCTCATCAACTGAGGAATGGGTAAAAAGAGATGTGGTATTTCTATGGAATACTACTCAGTTCTAAAGAATGATAAACTGGACATTTTTATAGGTAAATGGATGCGCCTGGAGAACATACTTAGGGAAATAAATATGTCACACAAGTATAAAACATTGTATTGTTTCATTAGTGTGAAAAGCTGAAAGAAAAAACATGTATTTTGTCTCAGAGAGAATGACTTCAGCAACGACTAAAGCAACAATGACTAAAGCAACGACTCAGGCCACCCCTGCCTTTACTTTAACCCACTGTGAGCCATTTTGAGTTGACTTTTGGATGTCTTAAGAAATTTTTTATTTTCTATAAGGTTTGGGTTTTTTGCATGTGGATATCCAGTTGTTCCAGTATAGTTATTGAAATACAATCTTTTCTCCACTTAATTGCTTTTGCATTTTTGTCAAAAATCAATTGTCTGTTATGTGAGTATGTATTTTGGAGCTTCATATTGGTACTTTGGTGGTTTTTCTGTCTTGATATCAATGCCTTTTTCTCATGATTGGTGTAACTTTGTGGTAAGCCGTGGGATTGGGGAGGGTTGGAGCTGTAATTTTGTTCTTTTATCAAACTTGTTTAGACTATTTTGAGTCTTTTGTATTTCTATAGAAATGTAAGAATCAAAATGTTAATTTTTATGAAAAATGATGTTGGCATTTTGATAAGGGATTGTGTTTTCTGATCTTCATTATTTTCTTCTATTCGTTTTTGGTGTTATTTTGTTTTTCTTTTTAATTTCTTAAGGAAAGATATGAGGCTATGTCATAACTTTCTTCTTTTCTAGTAAATGTACTTGGTGTTAAAAACAATTTTTAAAAAAATCATGGGAAGGTGGTGACGGCAGAAGACAGGTCCTTTGTCCCCGAAGAGGACGCTGCACAGCCTACGTGAACCAGTGATTTTAAGAGATGGTGGGGGACCGACAGCTCACAGGTCAACGGGCTCCTGGTCTCTGCCCTTCTCTGTGGGCCCCACGGCCACGGCAAGCCTGTCCTTGTCTGTCAGGACCAGCCTCTGCCCCCTGCGGGAGGAGGCCACCTCTGGCTCCCTCACAGGCCAGGCCTGTGCAGCCACCTGTCATCCTCTCCTTCCTCAGCTCCTCTGTGGTCTCCCAGCCAAGAACGAGACCTAGAAAGTGTCATGCAAGAGGCAAGTTGGCGGCGGAGTTAAACGTCTCCCTTCTTCCACCTTCCTGCGGGACACTTAGTGAGTCCCATGGGACAGACACATCAACTTGACATAAACTTGTCCCTGTCCCTCTCTCAAGTGCAGGGCTAGGGTAATTACTCACACATGCCCACCTCCTCTTGGATGGTCCCCTTGATACTCCAAAATGACCGAAGATAACTTTAAAGGAAGTTACCTGAAGTACTCCAAAAGTTCGGAATTTGGTTTTAATTTCTGCAGTGCTTGGAATGGAACCCAGGGCCTCACATATATTAAGAAACACTCTACCGCTGTGATATGTCCCGAACTTTTGAATTTTTTTTCATAATTTTATGTCGAAACAGGTTATCGAAGAATTTCCCAAGTCACCCTCAAACTTGTTCCTCCTGCCTCAGCTCCTGATTGGTTGAGAAACAGGAATACCCCACGGCACGAGCCTTTTAAAGTATTCTGTGTCAACACCATGAATTTCTCCGATGGGTCTTATTTATCTTGGTATTGTCAATGTGGAGTACAGTGCTTGGTACACGATAAGAGTGTAAATTAATTTTTTAATGCATAAATAGATGAAGGAATAAGCTCAAATGTGCCCTATGAGAAAATGCACTAAGAAAATAAATCCCAGAGAAATCCAAACAGGTAACAGGTAAATCAGGGGGTGATCATTCGTGTGAACAGCGATTTGACCTTCCCTATGCTTTCCCCACCTCAACACCACCACCACCACGAGCTTCCTTACCTTATGGCTTCTCTGGTAAACTGGAAATTCGGTCCATTCTCAGCATGGTAAACACAGTTGTGCCATTATATAAAGGGACAAAAGAGCCAGGAAGACATTCGCCTGACTACCTGAGTTACAGACCTAAACACAAAGCTTGCAGACACTGGGTGGAGGTATAGGAGGAAAAGAGAATTGTCCTCAGCCATCTGCTCCTCCTGCCTAGGCACCAAAAAGACTGTGACATCTTTAAAAGGCAGAGCAATGAGAGATGGTGCCGTTCAAACTGGAAATGTGCTCTGCGGGAATCTTTAGCACAAAGGCACAGAAGGTGAAACTGCCCACGCCCGCCACTCCTCAGAGGCCAGCAACTCCTCCAGTGAGATGACTACACTCCAAAGGGCGCCTGGGTCCCTAAAAGACTTGTCCCCTAACCCTTCCCAGGAGGGGCCCTGAGGGAAATAACTCACCCATTGTGAAGTCAATGCCCAAATCAATATTCCCGGGGGAGAAAAATATTGCCCACTGATGGAGATCGATTTTTCTTTTCCTTAAGAAACTCTTGAGGAATAAACAACATTTTTAAAAAGAAAGCAACCAAACAAGGCAATGTCAAGACCTACTTTTGCCCATCCTCATTAGCATGACCCTTAAAAATTATTAGTGTAATTATGAATGCCTTTTGACCTGCTGAAAACAGATTCTAGTTCTTTTTTTTTTTTAAATCTTATCTTACTATCCAAGCAACAGGGCCTCCAGGCCTCCATTTACGCTCTCTAATTAACAGTGCTATTATAAGTGGAAGGCTTTGGGGTGTTTTAAAAACAGTCAAAAATTAATACAGAAACAGAAAACGAATCCCAATTTTTTAAACCTGGAAATTTAATAATGACTATTTTTTAAACATTTCAGTTTCTTCCTTAACTTTCTCATTTCCCACCTGTACCCCAAAATAATGACACATGGAATCTAGCCATTTACTGATTGCCTTCACAAAAGCAAGAGGTTTTAGCAAACAAAGAAAAAAGAAGCTTACATTTCTATTTTTCTATTTAGCACACCGGCTCAAGTTGATGACTGTTTTTCTGATTTACAAGACCACCGTGGACCATAGATTGTCTCATGCCCAGATCGCCTCCCTAGGTGAAATGCATGATGGGAAAGAAAGCCGCTTTCTCCCCTTTTGCAACTCAAAAATTGCATAAGAAAGGACAGATGGATGATTTGGGGAAAAAAGGAATGTCGCTCAATTAATGTTTGTTGAAAAGGGTGTCACAGATCATTGGCAGGATTTCTGCATTGGCAACTCCCCCGGGCAGCCAAAGATGAACATAGCACCCAGACTGCTGGGTTCTCGGATGAGAAGGGAACCAATGGGCGTGCAGGTGACCACAGAGGCCAAGGCCCAGAAGCAACAGAGGCGAAGCTGGTTTCCCCACCTTCTGCAAGCACATGTACATGGGGGTGATGCCACCATGTTACCCACGGATGCTTAGGAGCCAAACATGAGCTTTTCTGATTTGTCCTTCAGCGGCAAATGGCACAAGCCACATTCTGGTACCCTACTTCTCTTGGGTGGGAGAGAATGATTTTTCAAGTGGTTTGAACAGATGAAACTAGAAGCAACATTCATTGATTGGCTACTGACCTATATATAACTTGACCTTGGGGAAAGCCAGACTGATGACACACTTTGTTGTCACATAACACGACATACAGTGACTGCTCAGGGTACGAGAAATGCCACATAGAAGAACAAAGCAGAGACTGGCAAACACTAACCATTTTAGCTTTTAAAAAATTAAGACCTAAGTCCCACCTTTCTAAAAATTTGCTTCTGTAGGATATCAAAATGAACTCGATTCACCGGAAGTGCCAAATTAAATCATTATTAGTCTGGTGATTTTCTACTTATTTAAAAATCAAAAATGATTTTCATGCTTCAGGAGGGCTGTAAAGTTGCTTATCATGGTAAAAACATTTCTGCCTTTCTCACACGCTGTAGAGGTGGTCACATTTGGCAACAAGGGGCAGGAAAATCTATAGACACAAGGAATGAGCTACAAATAAAATGGGCAGGAAAGGGGAGACAAAAATCTGGTCTTCTTCAGCGGAATCAGGAGGGAACAAAGAGAACTGGGATACGATTCAAACCAACCTGGAACCGGACTGGATCTCCAAGCTGCGCTGTGCTCAGACACAATGCACAGCTGAGATTTCCACAAGTGGAAGTTCGGACCGATCCTAAGGGCTTAATCAGAGAAAAGATTCCCTTCCCCAACAGTCGCCATGGGCACAACGTGGCCACTTTGGCTCTGGTGTGTGATTGGGCTCTGGCAGGCTCCCTGGGGCCTTTCTCTCAGGAAGTGGCCCTGGCCCTGCCCACCCGAGTGGGGCTCTGGAGGTGTCGGGAATGTGGCTGAGCGTGTCTCCTGACAGAGTGACTAGGGATTTACCATCTGCAGCTGGCTGAAGACTTCCGCAGAAGCTCTCTAGAGCCAGGTGAAAAGCGACCCACATGCCTTTTCTTCTTTCCCTTTGGGCCCCCTTAGCTTGTCCTTCCCTGTCATTCACACTGGGTCAACATGGCCAGGCCTTGCAGAGCTGGGAGCCCTCAGAGCACTGGCCCAGACAGTGCAGGCCTGGGCCCTGGGGAAAGGTCTCCAGAGACACAGCAGGCCCTCTGCAAAGCTTTGCATCCTGGTTGAGCTTTTCCAGTGTCTGGGGGAAGTGTGGGAGGCGGGACTGACTTTCTGTCCCTCAAAATCCTGGTGATGAGGATGTGAGGAGTGAGATGCAGCCCCTCGCCCCCCAAGACGCCCTCTCTGCAAGAGTACCTCTTGGCAAAGGCTGGACTCAGCACAGTGGCGCGGGCCCAGCTGCCCCAGATAAGAGGTGGCCCGTGTTAATGCACAGGCTTCCTCTGCACCTCGGCAGGGCCTTCCTTTTGCAAACAGCCTCCCTTTAATGTTGGCGAATGTTGTTTTTCCATTGACTCAACATCTCGCCTCTGGTGGTCAGTCAGTGGGGAACTGCAGAGGGGGCAGGGGCCATGGGCAAGAGGGGTGCCAAAGCCACAGAGAGCAGCACGGGAGCCAGGTTTCCAAACAAACCAGGCACCTGCTTGGAAAGGCGGTGACCAAGCCTAAAGGCCAGCTTCCTCTGGGTTCTGATCAGCTTCCCTGCCCAGTCCCTCACTACTGCCCCCTCACCGGGAGACTTCAACGTGGAAATCATCAAGCACTTAGGAACTTCTCTCTATGAATTTCACTACCGTGTTTAAAGAAAAGAGGGTGGGCAGGAGGGATGCTGGAAAACATTAAAAAGGGGAAAGAAATTCTGGGAAAGGACTTGGGTGTAGCTCAGTGGTATAGCATGTGCTCCAGGCCTTGGATTTGAGACCCAGCAATGGATAAAATAAAATAAGATAAAGAAAAGAGAAGATGGGAGGAAAGCATGTAAGAAAGTTACAAGAGGGAAATTGGAAAGAAAAACAGAGAAAGGGTAAAGGGCAGGCAAGAAAAAGAATCAAGGCATTGAAATGAAAAAGCCAAAAAAAGAGAATGAAAGTTTTTTTAAAAAAGAAAGAAAAGGAGGAAGGAAACAAGAGAAAGATGCCTCCCAAAATGAACTCTGAAATGAGTCTTTCCCCAGAAGCTGCGTCTCACCAGCTGGAGGGTGCAGAGCAGGCGTCTCAGGGCTTCCCCGGGCAGCCCTGGGTCAAGGGGCATCTTCCAAACCCAGGCTTGATTAGAGCCAGCTAAATGTTTTGACTTGAAGGAGACACTGCGGATTAAAAAGCAAAATAGAGCAGCATGGGAAAGAAAGAAACAGGAAAAGAAAGAAAAAAAAATTTTAAAAAAACCTCACCGGGGACACAAAAGGAAGACTAGAAAACACTTCTGAATCAGCTAGTCGCTACTAACAAGCTGTAAAGATCTCCAATGACATGTTGTCACATTAGTTTAGTGAAACTGAAGCAGTACTTATCCCCTTTCCTGTGCTTAATCTCTCCCTTCGTGCCACAAAAACATGCTGCCACGTTTAATGGGATTAGTTACATTCCCTTTCTCCCCCTACCCTTTTCATTTTTTACGATTCTATTTTCAGCAATCCAGAGATCCTTGAATTCATCGACTTCCTGCCGTGCACAGCAAAACCTGGCAGGCGTGGTTCATATCCTTTGCAGACTTTATTTGAATCTGAACAAATGTAATTTGGCTATTTTGCACCTCTTCCGCCACTGAGGGGCTCACTCCTCTTGGTAAGGTCCATGGCTTTGGAGGCTTCCCTGCCCAGTCCCTCACTAATGCCCCTTCACCGGGATGGCACAAAGATCAAGGCAAAACCAGGACTAGGAAAAAGTGGGCAAAGCCCTGTCCCTGCAGAGGTTTTGTGGCCAAGGAGACAGTGGTCCAGTTCAGACCGTGGGTTCCCATCCTGGCTCTGCTACTTCCTGGCTTTGTGGCAGGTAAAATGGTCTCTAGTCTTGGATTATTCATTCAAGCAGTGTAATCTTTCTTCCAGCTGTTGGGAGAATCAATATAATACCCTTTGTATCTTCTGAGAGTCACTCTTACATTCTGTTATGCTCCTGGAATCAGCATGCCTTACAATCAAGTGTACATTTCTGGTCATTACATGTCCCTTTACCCCAAAGGCCATACTTGAACTGATGGCCTGCCTCATAATAGAAGGCATTTAGAATGGAAGTGTGGGTCAGAGCCTTCAGCCCAGAGTTGGTGGTCAGTACATGCTAGAGTCCAGCATTCTAGAAATCTCTATCCTTGTGCATCACCATGATGCTGGTCAGCTCTTTGCCCTGCTTTCCCTAAAAGATCCTCTGGGGAAATGAGTACAGGTGTGGACACATTGTTCTAGACCAGGGCTCCTAACTGACATTTCAGAAACCTGATGAAATCAAACACAGCTATTAACTGCCCAGGGTTGGATCAGCCTCAAATCATCCAACCACTCTGGTCTTTCAACAGAGTCACCAACTGCCACCCTTAGCAGGGTCTTGCAAACAGTCATTTTCTGGGAGTGGAATGATTCCATTGGATTGAGTCCTCTTGGGGCTCTACAACCAGAACCATGGCCAGAGATCAGCACTGGGGATGGAAAGGGGTGAAC
Source organism: Dolichotis patagonum (assembly GCA_004027295.1). Classification (NCBI taxonomy): domain Eukaryota; kingdom Metazoa; phylum Chordata; class Mammalia; order Rodentia; family Caviidae; genus Dolichotis; species Dolichotis patagonum. The sequence goes on along the minus strand of PVJX010006032.1, from coordinate 3,148 downwards.
TGGTCTGGCACAGAGGGGAAAGGAAGGGATTTAGGGGTGGAGGGCTGAGGAGGAGGAGCAGAATGAGCAAGTGAGGATGGAGGAGGATGAGGCTGGGACCCACAGGGCTTAATGGCCCTCCCTACACACACACACACACACACACACACACACACACACACACGGTGACCCCCAGGGGAGAGCCTGGGATGTCTGGCTGCTGCCACCAGGCTACAGGGCCAAATCCCTGGGCCAACCCAGGATTAGCACGGGAGCAACTTCAAAAGTCTGGGTGAGTGAAAGTCATCGCTCTTCACCAGGCTGCAGAAGCAGTCAAATTTAGCCCGCTGCCTTGGTTTTGCACCACCTGTCCCCCAGCAGCCCCAGACAGCACAACCTCACCACACTCACCTGGGGGCCAGAGCAGGAGCTCAGCATTCCTCTCACCCCACCTACTGCCCTCACTGCACCCCCAGGTCATGCTCACCCATCAGACTGGCACCCACTCTCTCCCACAACTCCAAATCCTCCTTCCCAGCTACCTCTACCTACAACCCCAGTTTCTTCACCCAGCAGCTTTCTCCCCTGGGACCTGGCCCTGTGCTGCCACCCTACCCCATCACGCTCCCCCTGACAAGCCAGACCCCCACCCCCCAGCCTGCACTGGCCCAGCCCCTTACCCCTGCACCTGAATGCTGTGTGTCCCTTCCACCACAGGGAGCTGGAAGAAGACAAAGCTGCCACCTATCTCCCCACAGCTGGTCCTGGCTTCAGTTGCTCATAGTTACCATGGGATGCCCTTTGTTTTTGTCCCCTAGGGTCACAGACACTGCCCTCCAGAGCGCAGAGAATGACCAGATAGCAGGAACCTTCCACGCTGGCACGAAGACACCAGCAACACGATGGCACTGGCACCCAGGAGAGATGCTTCCCTTTGGCTGCTCAGGGAGTGCAAAGGCCCCATGCTCCCCTGGGCGCCACTCTCTGGGGGCCTCAGATGCCCTGAGCTGCTACCTCCCTGCCTGTCTTCCTTCCCTGCTCCCTGCCATCTGGCTGGAGCCCTCCCGTACTACTGTGGGCTCTGCTTGCAGACACTAGTTTGCTCCTAATTTTATGGAAGATTTTTTTTTTAACATCACATGCATCAGAGGGAGTTGTTTACTCCAACCTATAAAAGCATATGACACAGGATAAGCATTTGTTCTTGTTTTCCTGGGAATGGTGGCCTTTTTTCCTGCTTGTTGCTCCCTTGTGAACAGACCGTTTTGTGCTGTGGTTTTACCAGGCTGACCACAGCTTCTGTTGGAAAGGTTCTCTCCGTCTATGAAGAAGAGAATGTGAAAGAGCCAAAGAGTAGAATAAAAGTAGATTTCGGATTGGGAAATAATAGTGTGGCCAGCGGGGCCTGATGGACAGTTCTAGGTCCAGACGCACAAGATCTAGCTTCCAAACATGCACCAATTCTAGTTTCTACTTTACGGCCTAAAAGGTATACGGTATACAAGGAAGGTGAGCATATAAAACACCTAAGATGACAACTCTCTCTAAACTCAAATGTGCACCTGTGTGTATATCCCATGTACTTCAGCACGAGTGTGTGCACACCCATTTCTGCACCCCATTAGGTTCCATATCTTGAGCACTGATCCCATGCTGAACAATTCTGTGTGTGTAGAAGCCTCTCAGTAACTCTGACTCTGACCCAGATATTATCCCCATTTTACAGGTGGACAACTGAGGTTCTGACAGGTTAACACCCCAAGGTTACAGAGTCAGTGCCTCTGCTCCCCATTCCCCTGCCCTTCCCACTGATCTACCTGGGGTGGACCCAGAAATCTTTGTTGGCATTTTATTTTATGAACAATGCCTTGGTGATTCTGATAACTAGCAGGTCTTGTGGAAGACCGCTCCACATCCAGCCACCCTGGATCCAGCTCTCCTCATCACCGAGCTTGCCTCCCAGCCGCCTACCCCACGCTGGCTAAAACATTTTAAACATATTTAAATAGCAATTTCGAAAAAATACGCAGCATATGGATTTTCCTTTTGATCTCCAAATGATGACAAACAGACACTTAGATACTTCATAAAAGATATATTACCAGAAAAATTATAGAACTCTGGCTTTCAACTCTGTCTTGTTCTAATTTAAACAAAATGCAGAACTTTGCAGAGTTACTCTTTCTCCCCGATAAATGGAAAGTAGGCGCTTCCTTCTCTTATCCCTGTGTCCCGGCCTTCCTTAGCCTATTTAATTTCTATCCCGCTCCTCGCGCTGAATAAAAGCTTTGTAAGATGGACGGTATGAGTAACTTAAGTCCTATCACCAAAGCCCCAGAAAACCGAGCTGTTCCTCCGAATTCTCACCCTCGACACGAAAGACCAAAGAAAAGGAAGCCCGAGTAATGGGCCCAAATCCTTAGATTACTTGACAAAAGGAGCGGGTGGGCGCCAGGGGAGCTCGCCAGCCCTTCCGCCGCCCCGCCCTTCGCGCGCTCCCAGGAGAGAGCCGCTCTCTCTCGGTCCCCAGCGTCCCCGGGATGGGCTGGGACGCGGCGACCCCGCCACAGCGGGACGGCTCAGGGCAGGGAGGCCGCGGGCACCGCGGGGCCTGGCGGCGGCGACGTCCCCGCTCCAGCACGCGCGGGAGCAGGTGGCTGCCCTCCGCGTCCCCGCGCGCGCTTAGCCTGGGCCGGGGAGCCGGGCTGCTGCCCCGGCGGCGGCGGGGGCGGGGCGCAGGCGGGAGCCGCGGGCCCTGGGTGGGGACGGCCGGGACAGCGGGGCGCGCGGCCAGGACCCCGAGGGAGGCGCAGGCAGCCGGGACGCGCCCTCCCTCCCCAGGGACCGCTCGGCCGCCGCCTCGCCTTGGGCCCGCGCTCCACGGGGCAAGGAGGCCGCGCTACACTGCGCGGGGCAGAGCAGGCAGGCGGGCAGGAGGGAGAGGACACGGGTAGAGCCGCGGGCGAGGAAGCCCCAGTCCCGCCGAGCGCCAGGCAGCAGGCTGCAGCCTTCCCGCCCACCCCGAAAGTTTTCCAGTACACGCAGGCGTAGTCTTGGCAGGTTTTGGCCACTCCAAGTCCCCCTCGGGGAGAAGGCTCGGCACACACAGAGTTGCACCGGCCGGGGGGGGGGGGCGGACGAAGGGGCTGGGGAGGCGGCCGAGGCTGTT
>PVJX010006031.1:8547-80901 GCA_004027295.1 Dolichotis patagonum | reverse complement strand
GAAAACTTCCCAAACATGAGAAGAGAAACAGACATCTGGATAAGTGAAGCATATAGAACTCCAAACAGCCATAACCAAAATAAAACTACACCCAGACACATAATAATCACCATCCCAGAAATCCAACATAAGAATAGAATACTAAAAACTGTTAGAGAGAAAAGAGAGATCACCTATAAAGGAAAACATATCAGAATCATGACAGACTTCTCAACACAAACAATGAAATCAAGAAGAGCATGGAGTGAAGTCTTTCAGATCCTAAAGGAAAACCACTTCCAACCCAGACTGACATACCGTGCAAAACTGTCCTTCAAAATGGATGGAGAAACAAGATACTTCCATGACAAAGAACAGCTGAAGAACTTCATGAACACCAAACCAAGCCTACAAAGAATACTGAAAGACATTCTAGATACACACGGGAGAAAATGACCAAGCAAGGCAGACGATGAAACTGAATGGAAAGTTAAAGACACAACAGCAGAAAGATAACATGTCAACAATAAACCAATATATAACAGTTACAACTATTAATGTAAATGGCCTCAACTCACCAATCAAAAGAAACAGACTGGAAGATTGGATCAGGAAACAACATCCAAACATATGTTGTCTATGCTGCTCTCCTTAACACAGATTCCTTTTGTGTCCTCAGTGCTGAGTCTAGTAAACTTGGTGTGTAGAATTAAACACAACATACAGCAGTGATATATAAACCCATGTTTATAGCAGCAAAGTTCATAATGGCCAGATCTTAGAAACAACCTAAATGCCTGTAGAATGAGGAATGAATAAAAATGATGTATTTTTCTGCAATGGAGTACTACTCAGCCATAAAGGAGAATAAACATGCCAATTTAATAAGTAAATGGAGATCTTGAGAATATAGTCATTAGTGAAGTATGATACACATGTGTAAACATCACACTGGTGTGACAAGCTGAGAGAAAATGCATTTGCATATATGTGTAAAAATAGTTCAGAGAATGATACTACTGATTTCTTGAATTTGCTGAAGAGAAAGATCTGCTAGTTGTTCCAGTGGTCGAATGCCGATGTCTTGTGCTCTGTGTGAAAGCTTTTGGAGATGACAGTTCGCAAAGTGTGTACTGTTGTTGCCCCTTGGGGACATGTTTTGAAAGTTTGTTGCAGTCTCCTCCTTCTCTTACTCCTCCTTCTCCTGCTCCTGCTCCTGCTTTTTCTCTTCCTCCTCCTCCTTCTTGGCCTTCTTCTTCTTCTTCTTCTTCTTCTCCTTGTCCTTATTTTTTCTCTCTTTGTATTCTAGAATAACATAGATTTGAAAAGAAGCTTTGTGTGATTTATGACTCGGCCAGTCTAGGAAATTGCCAAGTTATAAAGTTTCCTTTTCTTTGAGATTCCACATTGTGCTATTCCTGGTTTTGATCATTGCATCCCTAGAGATCAACTACACAAGAACATACAAGAATGGACAGCTCAGAGGGGAAGGATAGGTTCATGGTCTCTTCTGGTGCATGATCCAGTTACTGAAAGTTCTCACACAAATATGCAACTTTAAATTCCCATCACATCCCCAAAGCATGATGCTGAGAACAAATTATTTACTCACTTATGTTGAGGAACACTCACTATACAATAGTAGTATTACTGGGATGGGGATTGAGATCAGCGGCATAAAGGCCTGCCTGGCAAGCACGAGGTCATGGGTTTGACCCGCGTTACACCCACCAAAAGATAGCAGTATTACCTAAATAGATATGTATACCTAATGGAATCCCAATTGTCTTTTCCCCTGAAATAGAAATAAATCCCTCTATTCGTACAGTAAAATTAGTAAAGTGCAGGACAGAAAACACTCTTTTGTAAAAAACAATGCTGATGGCATCAAAATACACCAATGTAATTAATGATGTAAATAGATACAGATTAGGTAAAAACACAGTATCAAAACAGCATGATGCTGCCAAAACATGGACCAGTGCAACCATGCAAAAGAATAAAATATTGGAGCCTGGAATTGAGCTCAGCAGCATAAATGCCTGCCTGGCATGCATGAGGTCATGAGTTCGATCCCTGGTGCCAAAAAATAATAGAATAAAATACTGAGAAATAAACCAACCTCTTTCAGTCAAATTATTCTCAAGAAAAACAGCAGGAGCACAAGGTTGGGGATTGGTGTAACTTCAGCAAATGGTGCAAGGCAAAATGTGAGTCCTCATGATGGACTATGAGATCAGAAACCTGTCTTTTACCATCTGCAACCTTATACTGAAAATTAAGCACATAAGTGTTTAAAATAACATTTTAAAAATTATTGAAAATGTATGTCAAATTCTGTTTAGTGTAGACATGAGAAAATATGTTCCTGAGTAGACACACAGGACACAAAACAAAAGTAAAATGTGGGATTACAGCAAACTAGAAAGAAATGTCATACACAAAAGAAATGGTCAACAGAAAGGCAAGATATCACCGTATGATTTAGCACAACATTGAGTAGCAACATGGTTATATAAACAATGCATAATGAAGAGAAATTGTAGAAAGTAAAATGATAAAAATAATCATCAGGATAATAAATTTTTAAAATTGACTAATAATCTAAATAGACATCTGTCTAAAGGAAGAACAAATGGAAAAATTGGTCAGAAAAATGCTCAATGTAACAATTTCAACTTTATAAATGATAATACATTATCATCCAACACAGCCTCATTTCAAATGTACATAAAGCAAAATTTAAAACTGTGATGATCCCTGCTGAGGATGTGTAGGGGGGAAATCATTATATTCCTGGAAAATATGTAAATTCCTTCACTGGCTGTAAGAAGTGGTGTGAAGTTTCACTAAATCATAAAGTACAGAATTTCACTATAATCCAAAGCCCATTCCTTGGATATATTCAAAGTTTCTGAAATGTGTATATCAAAGGAAATCATCACTATCATGTTTATTGCAACACTATTTTCAAGAGCTAAGACACTGACTCAACCAATGTATTATTTGAAGAATGAATATGTGAGAAAATTGTCATGGATTTTCTAACCAAAGAAATGTGTAAAACCTTGTCATGTGAGGAAACTTGGGCAGAATTTGTGCTGTTTTATGAATAAGCAACCAGTGAAGGCCATGTGTTCAGGCCTTGGTCTCAGCCCATGGAGCATTAGGAGATGGCAGAGTTTTGGAAGACGGGGCTAGTGAATATGTTTTGATCCCAGAGCATACCTTTGTAGGTAATCTCGGATCCAAACTCTTCTCTCTTTTGTAATTTCTGGGCATTTGGACAGTTTGTTTGCACAGGGTGTGCACTGAATTTTCATATCTCGTAGTTAGGAATGTCTTAGAAACCATGAGAACTTCTGACAATGGATATGTAGCTGTGAAACTGTGAGACAAAACAACTCATTTCTCTTTGAAATTTATTATCTCAGGAATTTGTTGCAGTAAAACAAAGCAGAGCAACACACTAGGAAATCTTAAAGTTAAGAGAAAACAAAAGCAATCACAAAGGGCAGAAAACTCAGGAAGCCACTGCTATGGGAGTTCACTAAACAGCTGACCTCATAGAGAAAGAATGACTGACTGACACAAATCAGGGTTATGGGGCAGACAGAGAAGTGGGGAGCTGATCCCTAGTGCTCTGTGCAAGAAAGATATTTCCTCCACAAGGGAAGACACATGTTTCACTCTCCTGTGACAGAAGGTGAAGCTCTGAGGATGCCCTCCTCAACACACTGCTGAGCAGTACTTTTAATTATCTCTGCAAAGACTCAAAGGGGCACAGTGCAAGAAAAATAAACTTACTTTGAATGGAATATTGAATTTTACCTAACCTCCTTCGAAAAAATAACTTATTTTTCAAAATCAAGCAGCCAAGCCTGTAATGACTTCTAAACAGGCTTCTGTCAATGATTTCAACCTCAGGACTCAAGATATCAGCCCCGTGACCCTGCTCCTAAGTGCTGAGCCAAATCCTGAGCACTTGTTTCAGAGAGACAAAGACTTCTATTCAGCTGCATCTTGGAATAAGCTGTGCCCTTGAACATCACTGGGGCATGAGAGGCCCCTGGTCCCACCTCTTTCTCACAGACCAGTGGACAGTGGCAGCAGAGAGACAAGCTGAGAAGAGGAGGCTGCTGCCCACCCCTCTCCTGATCACAGGAAACCAGCCAGAAGGGGCAGTGAGACCACATCTGTCTCCACCTGAAGCGGCAGATCCTTGGTTCAGAGTGTTTCTCGGTGGTGAGCAGGAGATGGAATAAGACACTGAGGCAGCATCTCATTTCGGTGCCAAGGAGAATGAACTTGCACAAGAACATGAGACCCTGCCCATAAACTGCTCTCCACACCAGCGAGCCCATGCTGAAGTGCAAGTGGCAGCAGAGAGGAGGGTTCCTGGAGACATGGGCTGACCAGGGAGCTGCTGGTTCTCACAGGGCCAAGCAGTGAGCAGCACCAGGTGGATCCAGGGTGAGAACAGACAGTAGATACGTGGAGTGTGTGCTGGGACAGCTCCCATCTCAGGGGACTTCTGGGCACAACAGGACATTCAGTCTCTTAGTCATGGACCATGTCCAAGGAGAGACAGGAGAGCAGTCAGACCATGTCACCCCAGTACAGCTGGGTACTGGGATGTGATCTCTGTAAGATGCATCCTCATCTAGCACTATGTTTGCAGTGTCCCCCACATGCAGGAGTAAATATTGTGTTTTTATGGAAAACAGCAGTCAATCTATGAACTATTTCTAATTTGTACATCTGTTCCGACTTTAAAACTCATTTGTACTATATCTGGTTTTCAATATAGACACTGAATTAATTGTATTGCACGATTGCTGACTGCTGAGTGAACATCAAATTTTATTTTTCTCTAGCAAATACTCTGGTCAGGGACTACTAGATTATGGGTCATATGTAAGCTTCAGCTTTTAGGAAACTGTCATCTCCTCCAGTGCAGTGCTGTCAGTTGATTTACAGGAGAAAGTAGATCATGGGCAAGAGGTTTTGTGGGTTACATTTTGTTCTCTGTCTCTTTAGGTAGTTTTGTCAAGTATATAAATATTTACAGATTACATACACAGTTTTTATTGCCTATATATGTAGAGATAAGCAGATGATATATCTATTAAAGGCAGATAGATAATAGATGATGATATAGTTGTATATGGTGAGCGTGATGCAAATAGTTAAATTTTTCATAATATATCCATGAAGGACAGGTAATTACAAGGCATAAATGAAAAATATATAACAAGAACGTATATAAATAACAAATTTATAATAGATACATATATGAAAGATGAATCCATAGAGTTGGTGAGGAAATAGACATGTGACAGAGTATAGATGGATAGAATGATGACCATGGATACAAACACACATAGGTCAATGGGCAGATGATAAACAGATGGATAATTATGTAAAATCATTGCTCAGATTTCTCCATAATATTTAATACTTTTAAAATTGTGAAAATATGAGTTAATGACTGCTTACACTTCTGAAACTGTAGAGATACGGCCAAAAAAATCTGCATCTTAAGGAGTCTTCTCAAGAACATTTTCGTATATCCTCAAATCCCTGGGATCCCAAAGCTCCCTTCCACTGATTTCATACCAGGCAGGAGGCAGAGTACAGACATTCCTCAGCCTTGTCCTCAGGGACTCGGGAGAGCACAAAGAGACCTGGAGTCCAGGTTCCTATGGCCCTGCCCTCCTCTCTGATCTTGACACTACTGTGGGCACCTTGTTCTTCCTGGTGCAACAGTCAGGTTACCAGGTCAACAGTATTTACAGACACACTGACAGCAGCTTGGAGAGATATCCAAATTTTATGGAGGGAAATTTAAGTGCAAAAAAATCACTTTGTGGTAAAAATAAAAACTATATTTAAGACAGTGTATATAATATATTTTGGCTACTGATGCTAGGTCCTAATAAACACTGCTCAGTCAGTGCCCAATGAGTGCAGGATATATGACAGCATGCTCTCTACCAATGAGGTGCTGAGAGAGGCCCCTCCAGAGTTGAATCTACCACACCTGTTGAAGGCATCGCCTACATCATCAAGAATGGGGAAATGAACACCTCAAATAACAGGTGAACACTCAGATCAACACATACGGTGATGTCCAGACATGCACATGAAAAGTTTGTGCATGAAGAGAATTAGAAAGTGCCCCTCAGGATGACATGCTTGGCAGATGCATTGGAGGGTGGAAGGCAGATCTTCCATCAACAAAGAAATCAATACCAAATAAATATTTCTACATCTAAAAACTGTTGAGGCAGTGTAATCACTTGTGCTGCGAACAATGAATTTTTTGAAAATGTGTTGTGCAATCAAAAATGAAGCAGACGAGAAAATGAATAAAAGTCTGATTCCATGAAAACAACACGGTAGCATGATCAAAATAGAAGGTCTCAGCAATTTCTCTGGCTTGACTACTGAAAAAACTCTCCAGTCTGTCTGTCACTACAGGACTGTAAAGCTGGTTTGCCAGAGTAATATGCACAGGGTGTCTCCTACTTGTCCTCAGTTATCCTGGAGGGAGGTTTATTTCTGGGCTCACACTTGCATCAAAGCACTGTGTATCTTGGACAGTAATAGGTGACTGTGTCTTCTGCTGTGACAGAGTTCAGATGCAGAGACTGCTTGTTCTTGCCTGTGTGTCTGGAGATGACGATGTGGCTTTTAATGGATGGGTTGTAGCTGGTGCTAACAATGTAGTATATAACTAACAGCCACTCCAGGCTCTTTCCTGGGGGCTTTTGGATACAGCTCCAGTAGTAATAATAGGTTGTGATGGAGAATCCAGAGACTGAACAGGTGAGGAACAGGGTCAGCAAGGGCTTCACCAGGCCAGGGCCAGAATCCTGCAACTGCACCTAGGACAGGACACCTGGGGACAAAAAAAAAACATCCCATCAGTCACATGCTTTGGTAACATTTCCTCTGACCTATGTCTGATATTGAGGAATCTCACTGTGGGGACTTGTGACCAGGCAAAGGAGAAGACCCAGCATTCTCATGTTTTAGTCCACATGCCACCTTCCTTTAAGCCCTCAACACTGTCTTGGGCTAGAGATGTGAGGCTTGCACAGCCCATGAGTGGATTTTCATTCTAATGCTGCAGTTTGTATTTGCTATTAGAGTGCACACTTCTTTATAAAGGGGATCTTAAGGTCACCTATGTCTGCTCCTTTTTTGTTACTCTGTGGAAACTCATTATGAATTCTAGCTGGGTTTGAGTCTGTGATAAGTGGGATGTTAAATTCAGAGGAGTGGTGGAGGCAGGGCAATGATGACCACAACTTCCTTGTCCTTTTTTCTCATTTTAACCAACTCCCTTCCAACCCAGGTTCAGATTCTAGTAATTCAGCACCAAATTGAGCACAGCTCCCTCTGTATCTCCCTGGTCTCTCTCCTATGATTCCATCCATGCTGCTTGAAAACTTGCTTCACTGTCATTTCTGTTGTCAGGAGAGCTCCACCTGCCTTCTGCTCTAAGATATCCTCTGATCCAATTGCCACCTGAGCAAAGCCAGCGGAAAATGGAAATAAGGACGCGAGTTCTGTGCTCACTGCACAAGAGGTTTCTAATCCTCTGGGAAAAGAAGGAGGCCTTCCGTGTCAGGTTTCTTCTCCCCAAACCATATTGTGGAAGGTGGTCATGGCCTCTCTACATTCAGCTTTTCCTCTGTTGTTTGGGTTGTATTTCTACATTATAAATATTTAACTCATGTTAGTTTTCTGTTTTAAACAATTATATATAATGCATGCCATGTGCACAATAAAAATGTCTCTAAAATTCAATATGAACACTTGTTAGTCATTTTGTATCCAAGTTCTTTGTGGTTGATTTTTTGAAAGACAGTGTCACTTTAACATCCAGGATATGACATTAACCTTTAATTCCCTAGATGTCAAAGGGTGGCCTCAAATGCATGGTGATCTTCCTCCCTCACCCTCTAAGGGTCAGCATTAGAGGGTTGTGACACCACAGTAACCTATGTCTCCATTTTATGATTTTATCCAAAATAGCCTAGTTGTAGTACAGAGGAGGCTATTTGGATAGAGAAAATGACCCTGCAGGAACTGGTTCCTCGGTCTTCTCTCCAAAAGACATACCACGTGTTACATCCTGCTCTATCACCTTATATATGACCTTCTTTGTGTTTCTGGAAGACATTTACAGAACAGGAAGTTTTCATGGTTCCTCTCCTTCAGAATAAAAGTTTTAGGAGGCTAATCCAGGCCAGCTAAGTTTGTGTAGTAACATACCCTGGAAACTTCAGGTTTGCATGTGAGAAATGTATGAACTAGAGCAATTTTTTCAGTGGTTTTGGGGCTTTTATTACTGGTAATAAATCTAAGAAATTATGGATCTCACATCTATAAGTCATAATATGTTCTTTGAGATAAGATGTTCATAATGCCTCCTAGCAGAAGTGGAAATCTGAGAAAGTATTAATACATACACTTCCTGCTCAGGGCCTGAGTCCTGGCAGCTCTTCCCAAATAGGCACCAGGTAGGATCCTCTCCAGGAAACACACACAGCCCCCGCTGCTTTTATGATGGCACAAGGAAGAAGCTGCTGCTGCTGCTGCTGCTGCTGCTGCTGCTGCTGCTGCTACTATATCTATCACATCAAGTCCTTTGTCACCAGCAAAAGAATAGCCATGCTTAGTAAGGATGACCAGACCTCCAGATGTTAGTGGGGACCCCATAGTGCCATCAGGAGAAGCCTTTCTCCTACTGCCCGCTTTGACACACAGCCCTGGCTCCCATGTCCTCTCTTACAGGGTTGATCCTTGCACCAGACCCAACAGCACATGCAGATTCACATGGTTCTGAGGAGACAAATTCAGGCAGATCCTCTTCATGGCTCTTGAAATGCTTTGTCTTAATATTTTTTGAAAAAAATGTACTTGAACATTCATGACTAATGTAAGTCTTCTTACACTTTGAGTAATCTGAAAAAGACATAAGTCCTCCCCATGTATGTACTATTGGAGTGATTGTCTGCATGATTTCTACCCAGATTTGACCGTGACAACAGGGAAGTTTAGGCAAGAGCAGATGGCCTGGGCCTCACAGTCTCCCTGGGGAAAATCAGGCTGAGGAGGAGGAAGACTCGGGGAAGAAGGCAGGAAGCAGAGAGAGTTTGGGGATGACAGGGGAGATGCCCCTGAGTCAGCAGGGGAGCCGATTCAGTAGCGGTGCTCTGTGTCCTCTATCAGGTTCTCAATGGAAGGTAAAAGACCTACAGCAATGTGTGGGCAAACATATCCACATAGACAATATTTCATAACATTGGAATCAAAGGGCTTTGCATAAACCAGCACTGGATAATGTGGAGACCTGCCTGATAGTAGATGGCAGATGCGCCCTTAAGAGTGGGTGAGTGATCATCAGGTATTTCTAGGCCATACACTGTGGAGTATACTGTGGAGTCACCTGGCTTTAAATAAGAATTCACTGAAAAACACGAGGTGCATCTTGTCATGAGCCAGCTGCTAAAAAACAAAAAGGATTCCTCCGTGAACACACAACACTGTACATTTAGAGACAAGAGCTCTTCCAGGCTCAATTGTCCTGGCAGAGAGGACAGTAGTGGGAAAAAAAACCCTTCAGTGATTCTCAGCTGCTCTCCTGTTGATCCTTTGTGCTCTGTGTGTCCTGCATGCCCACTGCTGGTCCTGTGGATGCCTGCGGGGAGGTGTGTGTGGGCTCATCATAACTAATGCTTTCTACATCCTCTACACAATTATTGGACACATTGGATCGAATTGGGTGCTGACTGCGGGAGGTCAGCTGCAAAATATTGGTGACTGACACTTGGGGAAACCTCGAGAAATGAGACTTGAGGTCACATCTTCCACTTGTGATGCAGTCAAGCTCTCAAGTACCTGCTCTCCTCTTGTGGTGGGAGTTTCAGATTCTGAATCCACTTAGGATCTCTTCTCTATTTTCCTGCTGAGCAGCCTCTGATTTCTCTATGTCTATGCTGCTCTCCTTATCACAGATCCTCTTTATGTGACCTCAGTGTTCCTCCACTAATCCTGTGACACTTATAGCTTGGACAGTCTAGGAAATCACTAATTCATTACAACCTTTGATTTGCTCTGGTTTTCAACCATTGGGTCATTAGAGATGAGCTCTGTTGTGCCATTTGTGCAGCACAATTCTTCCTTATCCCGCTATGCATGGTTTCCACATTAGTGTAGCACTAAAACATTGCAGTAGGTTTTGAACGTTAAATTTGATTTCTGTGCTGTTGATTTGCTAGAGATTTTGGTTTTTCTTTTACAATGACGCTTTGCAGGAATTTTACACACGTGCATACAGTGAGATAAAACGTTTAGCATACAGTTGAAAAAGATTTTCAGTATTAAATTATTGGTGACGCTATGATATAAATACTTACTCTGTATGTTTATCACTGTAAGAAATTGTATGCTATTTCTAATTTTTCCCTTGGTAATTCATACCGCGGTAATCCCTGGATATTGTAACAGTATTTTCATGATGTAGTGATAAGAAATATGTGGATAATATTTTTCTCTATCATCATATAAAAGGAGTATTTACATCTATGAGTTTGTGTTTCAATGAATGTTCATGCAATCACAAAGATATAAATTTAGTTTTATTAATGGATGAGGAATATTTAATGTGTTGATAAAAATTATTTGATCCTCCTCCATCAATTGGTAGTACATAAAATAAATGTGTATAAATAATAAATATATAATAAATACATAAATGAAAGATGAATGCTAGAGTTGGTTGGTAAATAGATGTTTGACAGAGCATAGATGGATAGAATAATGATCATGGGTAGAAACACAGAAATATCCAAGGACAGATGATAAAAGAGATGGATAATTATGTAAAAGCCCCGCTGAGATTTACTCCATATTAATTAAATTTTTCAAAATTTTGAATGCATGAATGAATGCTTGGTTCCACTTATGAACCTATAGAGATACAGCCACCGTGATCTGCATCTTAGCGATCTTCTCAGTGACAATTTTCCTTGTCCCCAAATCCCTGTGATTGCAAAGCTCTATCTACATGGTTTCACAGCAGGCAGGAGTCAGTGTTGAGTCCTGGTCCAGCGTTGTCCTCAGGGACTCAGGAGAGCACAGAGAGAGAGCTAGAGTCCAGGTTCCTCTGCGGGCAATCTCTGGCTTCCTCTATGGTCTTGACTGTGCTGTGGGTACCTTGCTCTTTCATGGATGTATGGTCAAGTTACCAGATCAACTGACAGATGAGGAATTAGTGGACGAAAGTGTTTCACACATGCTGATGCAAGCTTGTAGAGATGTCCAAATTTTATTGAGGGTAATGTGAATAAAATAAATTCACTTAGAATTACAAAGAGCCATGACATTTGAGACATTCCATAAGAGTTTCTGAGACTCGCTACTACTGACTCTAGGTCCTAATAAATACTGCTTGGGTAGAGCCCTGTGACTGCAGGATGTGTGACAGTGTGCTGCTCTCTACCAATGAGATGCCAAGAGATACACTCCACAGTGGAATACACCACAGCTCTCCAAGGCATCAAACACATCGCCAACAGTGGGGCAATGAATAGCTCCAATAACAGGTGAACACTCAGATCAACACATAGTGATGTCCAGCTATTCGGAGTAAAAGTCTCTGCATAAGCAGAAGTGGAAAGTGCCCTTCAGGATGAGACGTCACACAATTGCATGTGATAGTGGAGGGCAGACATCAAGTAAACAGAGAAATAACTATCAAATATTTCTACACTTAAAAACTATTGAGACAGTGTAAACACTTGTGCTGTGAATAAGGGTTTCACTGAAAATGAGCTGTGAAATCATTAATGAAACTTATGGGGAAATGAATAAAGGCCTGATTCCATGAAAACGTAACAATGTAGGATCAGTGACATAGAAGGTCTCTAGAATCTCTGTCTCTTGACTACTGAAAAAATTCTCCACGCTTTCAACACAGGGCTATGAAGTTGTTTCCCTAGAACAGAGCGTTCAGCATGCTCAGTGCTTGTCCTAAGTTTCCCTGCAGGGAGGTTTTTTTTTCAGGCTAAATTTTGTCTCAAAGCACTGTGTATCTTGCAGAGTAATAGGTGGCTGTGTTCTATGTGCTAACCGAATTCTGCTACAGGGAGAACTGGTTCTTGCCTATGTCACTGGAGATGGAGATGTGGCTATCAACAGAAGGTTTTTAGCCATTGCCACCATCATAGTGTATGTACCCCATATACTCCAGCCTCTTTAAGGAGACTGATGGATCCAACTCCAAGCATAACCACTGGTTGTAATGGAGAATCCAGAGACTACCAGGTGAAGGATAGGCTCTGCCCGGGCTTCACCAAGCCAGACCCTGACTACAGCAGTTACACCTGGGACAGAACACCTGGAAAAAATAAATACCATCCAATCACTCACGTGCATTGGTAACCTTTGCATGGAGCCATGTCTGATATTGAGGATATGGGTCACAATGGGGACTCATTACTAGGAACAGGATAAGACCCAACAGTCTCATCTTGTGGACCATACATCTGCCTTCCTGAGAGACCTCCACCCTGTCTGTGGACAGAGCTTTGAGTTACAACAGGTTGTCAGCAGATTATGAATCTAAAGTTGGAGCAGATATTTGCACATATTGAGCACATTTGTTATATGAAGGGGACATTATGGCCACGCTACTTCTGCTTCTTTTGCGTAAGTGAGAGGAATCTCTTGATCTGAATTATAGCTGCCTTTGAGTCTGTGATAGATGAGAAGATAAATTTACAGGGGTGGTGGAGTCAGAGCAATGATGACCCCATCTTCCTGATCCCAGGAATTGATTCCTCCTAGTCCTTCTCCCTTCGAACACCTCCTTCCAACTCTCTTCATATCCAAGCTCTGGTGCCAGTTCTCAAGAATAAACAAAGCACAGCTACCTCTGTGTCTCCTTGTTCTCTCTCCTATGGCTCCATCCATGCAGCTTGAGAGCTTGTTTCACTGTCATTTCTGTTGTCAGGGGAGGTCCACCTGCCTCGTATTCTAAGACATCCTGTGATCCAATCCCACCCAAGCAAAACCAGCAGAAACTGGAAATCACGCTGTGACTTGTGTGCTTACACCACAGAGAAGTTTCTAATCCTCTGGGAAGAGACAGAGGTCATGTATTTTTGTTTTCCTGCAACCACATAACCATGTGTGTCCACTGGGTTTTCATTCCGTTTCCTGTTTCAGCTTCTGCTCTTGTTCTTCGGAGGTCATTGCTAAGTTGAACAATTTTATCACATTTTTCTTCTCATTCTTGAATAATTATGAATTATGAACACCATGCCCATAATAACAATGTCTCTCAAATTCAACCTGCACTCTTGTTCATCATATTGTGTCCACATTCTTTTGATAGTAAATTTTTGAAGGCAAGCGTCACTTTACAGTTCAGTCCATGAGATTTCTCTTTACTTCACTGTGTGGCACAGGTCAGCCACAGATGTGTGGTGATTTTCTTGATTCATCCTCTTGAGGGACTGAAATACAGAACTGTGAAACCATGCCTGACTCAAAACATGTATTTCCTTCTGTTGTTTGTTGAACATGGTTTTCCATTCCAAGTTCACCTTAGTTTAGATGCTGGGATTCTATGTCCTCAGATTTCCATTTTCTGCCCATGTACATATGTGTTAGCATTCCTGTTTGGTGGCCTCATTCTTCTTTTTGTAATTATGTTTACAAATTTACCTCCAGGCTAAAATGACTTCAACAATGCTACGTCAATTGTAACATTTTCAGGAACCACGGCACAGCTGACTTTGTCATTCTCCAAGGAAAAAGAGTTGAGGTCTTTTTAATGAATTCTTTGCATTCAGGACTAACAATAGTCATCACATTCTAGAGTTTTGAGGGAAAGATGCTCAATATTAAGATTCACATAATTTGTAGACAGAGAAAAGTGGTCAAGTCTTGCTTTATTCCAAGAAGTTTTCATGGAAGTCTGTGATGTTCCCTTCCAGAACAACAAAAAGAATATTTACAGTGGCATTGCCATATCTTTCAGAGCACAACAGACATAATCAGTGAGGCACATATGTTCCTGTCCTATTGTGCATACACCACCTAGGATATGTGCTATGTCACTGTAGGAAATGTCTAATGATTTTTCTTGTGGAATTGCACAAAGAGGGAGAGAGCCTCCAAAATCTTGCAAGGAGCAATGTTTGTGCCCCTATCAGGCAGACATTTGTCCATGGTTGTGACCCTGGGGTATGAGAGTGGGGTGAAAGGTAAAGTCCTTTTCTCAAGTGTAAAATCTTCAGCTCGATCACCTACACAGGTCCTCTGTGGTCAGGATGGAGCTCCCTGTGGGATCTGCAGCTGTGACCTCCATTTTGGCCCCTTTTCTAAGCTTTACCTGGTGCCCTTTGTCCTTAATGGTTTCCCTGGAAAATCTGTGGTAATGCTATTTCAGCACATTAATCTACACTTCCATTTAACTGCTCTACCCTTAATAGAATGCTATGCACACTGTCGCAGAGGATGTTAGGCCAGAGCAAATGACTCTGAGGAATGGGCTCTTCTGTTTCACTTCAACAGTCAAAACCCCAGTCACATCCTGCTCACCTTCCTGCCGTATGTACTAAATAACAGAAGGATTTTACATTATGAGGGGAATGTCCAGGAGGACATATGGGACCGACCACTGAATTTCTCACATTTTCTTCACAGACAGACAGCATAGTTTGACTGTGACATTTCCACCACTACTCCGACTGTGATGCACTAAGCTGCCACAGGTTCAAGGAAACAAAACAATGGGAAATAGAACAAAGCCACAGCATCCTAAGCTAACAAACCTGCTCTCCTTTGAAGTTGATTTATCAATGTATTTCTTTCAATATAGAAACCTGGCTGATATAAAAGTTGTGCACATAAAACAATATTATGTTTGCCATTTATTAACAGAAAATCTCTTTTTAATTTTGTGCAATTTTTGATTCATTTCACTAATGTTTTATACTTCTCATTACATGAATTTGTCAAATTTTTCATTAAATTGTTTTCTAGTTTATTTTATGGAGCTATTGCAATTTATTTCTCTTACATTTTTGGTTTTTGTGTTTTTGAGTCAAGGGCTCACTGTGCAGTTCACACTGACCTAAAACTCACTTTGTAGGGCAAGCTGGTCTCCAACTTGCAAAAATCGTCCTGCCTCAGCCTCATGAGTGCTGGTAATACTCATACAGACTCCCAAGGTCCAGATGACTGAGTTTCTGGCAACGTTTTCATGCTTCTCAGCTCACTGAAAGTTTGATTTATATCTTTTGATTGTCTGATTTATTGGCAAGGGAAGGAAAACACTGGCCATCTAGGAAATTTCTTATAACTTAAGGATAGTCAGGATTTTCAACAATACTTCCCTTGGAAGTGGAAGCTTTTCTTTGTGAAATTGTACATAGTAATTGTATGTCTTTGTTCTTGCTAGAAATCCTATGGTACTAAACTTTTGTTTTATTTTGTCAAGCATTAAAATTTTTCTTAAGAAAATAACTGGACAGCAAAATAAACTTACCTAAAATACCTAAGGAGAATGTACAGTCCATTAAGTGATAATAAATAGTTTTATTGAAAAAAATTTACTATGAATTCCAATACGATACAAATGTCAGAAAAAACAGGAAACAAAAAACCCCAGTCCATCTCCTGCTGCTGCACCTGGGACAGGACACCTGGATACAAGGTTTAAGTTCCTATCAGCCAGCTTCTTTCTTAATCTTCCCATGGACCCGTGTATGACATTGAGGACACTCATCATAGGAAACTGTCACGAGGCACAGGAGAAGACACAGCAATTGCGTATTCTAGGCCATGGCTTTGCCTTCTGGGAGATCTTAAAAGTGTCTGAGGAGGGAGCTGTCAGCTCCATCAGGGAAGGGGAGAATTAGAGCCTAGATTTGGGAGATAAATTTGTCTGAGGGAGGTCCCTTTACTCTATGATGGTGAGGTACAAGCCAGGGTGACTCTGGTCTTGAGATCAAGAGAGGAATCTGCCCTCCTGCCATTGCACTGTCCTGGTCTGTGATGGGCCACAAGCTGCCTTCACTGGAGTGGATGAAGCAGAGCCATGACCTCCTGACCTGACACTATTTTCCTCCATTCCTGCTGCCTTCATGTTCCTACACTGACTCTGCCTTCATACATGGGCTCTACTGATGCTTTTACAGAAAGAAGACAAGCACAGCCCCCTCTTACTCTCCGCAATCTATCCACTCTGGTGCAATTGGTGCTCCTGGAGAACTAGCTTCACCTTCATTAGCATTGTCAGGAGAAGTCCTTCTGCCTCCTAATCTGAGACCTCATGTGATTCAGGTCCCACAGACCTGAGCCTACAGAGACAGGAGATGAGGATTTATGTTCTATGCTTCCCTCAGAGACAAGCCTCATGGGGAGGGAAGGAGCCTCTCTGTGCTTAGTGTCCCTCTCCACCTGAGCTTGTGTAGGTGCTGAGTGTCAGTTCCTCTCTAGGTTCCACATTTCCACTTGTTTCCTGGAGATGATTCCTAAATTCCAAGTGCTTACCTAATTACAGTGTCTCTTTGTGAATAATTATGCACTGTAAACACTATGATCATGATGAGAGTGTCTCCTAAATTAAAACTTATCTCAGAGTTTCCAATCTCTTTTTCACCCAGAAGTGCTCAGTTCTTGGGCACTATTGGTGAATTGCAGATTCAGTGCAATGTTTTGTAGTACAGTGCACCAAGGACTCTCATGATTGCTTGCCACTCATTTTCATAGCAAACACACTACAAATTTCTAAGTTCACCACAAACATATGAATTAATATCATGAGTTAGATCTCACTAAAGAATCGCTGTGTGAGCTTACATCCTTATCAATTCATCTCTGAGTCAGGACACTGGGACTCAGGATTCCTCAGTGAGTCATGAGGGAGAGCAGAGCCCAGCTCCATCCCTCCTCACTGGGAGACCCTGAGCATAGGGACTGTGCATTTTGACTTGGAGTATGAAGAGGCACAAATGCTGGGTTCAGGAGTCACTCTCAATATGGCATCTTGAGCAGGAAGACACAAGTGTTGAGCATCATCACCCCTGCCACTGATGCTGTTTGTCTACTTTGGAAACAGAAATGCCCCATTGAACACTCACTTGTGATGCACAAGACACCTGGTCTGATGTACTGTGGTATGCCTGTGACTGGGATGTGTTCCTGCTCTTGAGTGCACTCTGCTTTCAATGCATTGACTGATCTTCATCCATGTCCTCTGAAATTCTTATTTCTCCAAGTCATTTCCTGGACACAGGCTTCAATCTAGCATATTGCACTATGTTTACTTTTTTTATATTTTTTCCTTATTAACAGGATATAGTGATTGCATTCATCATAGTTAGGTAACAAAACATGCTTTTCTATTCCTTTTCTCCTCCTCCCCAAAACCGCTGATAGTCAGGTGACCTGAATACAGTTAATAGTCAAGTCCAAAGTGGTAAGGAGAAATAGACTAATGGGCTGTACATGAACCATAGGAGTAGGATCTGCACAACAGGGCAGAGCTTTTCTGAGCTCAAGCAGGAGAGCACTGACCCTAATATCCTGAAGTCGGCAAGTCTGTTACTCTCTGGGTGGGCACAGGCTGTGAACTTTGATACTGGACGTCTCTACCTCACTGCTTCGAGGTCACTGTTAGAGTTACTCCTGTATCCACAATTCTGATCTGTTCTGAATTACACGACTTAGATGGATATGTAGTAAGAATGACCTTTACTCCATAGAGAGAGGAATAAAGGCTCAGTTATGCACGCAGGAGAGTCTCAGGGACCCCCAGGCTGCACCACACCTCCCCCTGACTCCACCAGCTGCACTTCAGCCTGGACACCTGCAAACACAGAGATATACTGCTTAGGAAAATGGCACACATGTCCAATCTTTATCCCAGTCATGTCCACTTTCCCATTCCATATCCTTTGTTCTCAATAATTTACCTTTCAGAAGTGCTAACAGGAAAACCAAACTAATCCCAAACTCCATGGTGAGCTGTCTGTACTCAGTCCTGATCACCAAGTAGAAGAGCTGGTCACCAGGGCTGGGCTCCTGAGCAGAGCTGCAGGGTGAGGGCTGGGCTGTTTTACATTAGTACAGAGAGTCCCTATTTGCATGGCGTCCTGCTATATAGACAGCTGTGGGCATGAAAAACTCAGAAAGGGCAGAGCTCACATCTGATGCTAATGTACTGAGAGTGTTTGGTATCCATAATGTCATTCATACAATGTAAAGAATCACTTTGAGGTGAATTCTTGAACTTCATTTCTATGTTTATTTTTATTCATGTATCCATAACATGCATATTTGTATTTTATGCTTTAGAAATACATAAAATTATCAAAATATCAGGAACATTTTGCATTCCTAGAGGATTGTTGGTGTGCTGTAATGTCCTCCCCACTGTCTGGTCCTATGCTTTGCTAATCTGAGAACAAATTGCTTCCTGTTAAAGGTCCTGGGCAGAGCAAACAACCTGTGGTGCATCTCTTCTGCTCTGACTAAAGGGACAACATTTTTGACTTTGCTGCATTCTGCTGGCTGCTGAGAGGAAACAGAACCTTTGTCCATGTGGAGGCTTGCTACTGAGTCTCTTATTTCCACCTCATGAACTGTCTCACACTTTCTCTGTGTTGAGAATTTGTGTGTCTGTGATAGCTTCATCAGACACAACACATAAACTTCCCATAGAAAAAGTGTGAACCTGAGAAGTATTGACATACAGGAACAGTTGTACAGCCACAAACAATCACATTAGTGAGCTCACGCCTCATCCTCAGTGTGTCCTGAGGTTTCTCTGAAATCCCTCCCTCCTCTGCTTTGCTCCTGCATCCCATCTCCAGGCAGCTCATGACCATCCTCAGGGTGCTTTACATTAACTTTCCTATTTCAGCATTTACACTATAAGCACATGTCCTATACTGCTGCTCATGTTTAACACAGAATATTTATTTGAAATATACTCATATGATTGTATGAGTCAGCATTCACAGATAGTTATGCTGATACACTTACAAATACATAAAAATAAACCTGGCAATACAGCTCAGTGCTAGGCTATTTGCCTACTGATTCTCAGGAATTTTCTTCCCCAATAAGGCAAAATTAATCAGAAAATTAATGGTCTCACACTTCAGATTAATTCCTCAGTTATTTTATTAATGGTTGTTTAAGTGTTCTAATCTTAGGGTTATTGCAAAGACATCTGATAGTCATCTGAAAAATGTAGACACACGAAAAAATATTTTTTAAATAACAAACAGTACAACCATAAACAAAAAATGGGTTAATTATATTAATAGTTTTTAAGCACATAAAAAGAATGGAATTACAAAGCCATAAAATTACAGAATTTGGGCATAGGAGGCTTACATAATAAATAGCATGAAACCTTATCTATCTGGGCCCGACGTCATCCTAGACCATGTGATCAGGTGATTAACCCAGAAGCAATTCCTGGATTACTAAACACTGTGTGTGCCAAAGTATCAGTTTTAACATTGCAGAACTTAAGGAGTGCTTATGTCTATGACAGGCACTGTAGAAATACCCCACAAGCCGTAATATATATGAAATACATGTTTACCTTGCTTTTTATGCCTCTAAAGTTCAAGAACAGACATGACAGTGTTGTTGTCTGGCATGAGACATTTGTGTGCTCCAACCAATGTCTGATTTCTGCACCCTCAGGTGGCAGAACAGATAGATGCCTACTGGGTCCCTCCATTGCAGGGAGACAAAACGAGATCAGCTCAGGTCTCAAGATCCCTGATTTCCTCAAGGAATTTCAGTCTCTTCCAGGCCAATCTTTTAAAAAAGACTCCACATACTAATGAAGTCCGCAAGGGGGCGCATGAGATCCCATGTGGAAACCCTGAGAGCCAAGATTCTCAGATCCCAGCTCTCCATCCTCTCCTCCATCCTGTTTTTTTTAAAATTTTTTATTTAAAGAGAAAGAGAAAGAAAAAAAACAAACAAAACAGAAACAGGGTAGCAACAATACAGAATTGCAAAGTGGAAAGCAAACAAAAGAAAAGAAAAAAATTGAAAAAAACCACAACAACAACAACAAAAAAAAAACAAAATGAAAAACAAAAACCCTAAGAAATCAGCACTTGATAAGTTACATACTGTCATCATTGGAAATAGGTGTTCAAGTTGCAAAGTTAAAACATACAAAGTACACATTCAAGCAATGAGCCTGTTAATGGTTCTGCTCAACATTCTAACAAAAACAATAATATGGACATCTATCTTACACACTTAAACACACATGCAGTTATATCCTTTAGAGCACTTTCTTTTCCTCTCTGTTTTACAGTAGCAATTACACATTTTGGGTTTCACTACTCCTACAGTTCTTATTACTTTTTACACTAGAGAAACAATGTGATATTTATAAACATGACTCTTATTTATTTCATTAATGAGGATAGTCTCAAGTTGTCCCCATTTCCCTATGAAGGCCTCAAGATCATCCTTTTTTATACTGAGTAATATTCCATTGTATAAAAATACCACATTTTTTTCATCCACTCTGCAGTTGATGGGCATCTTGGTTGTTTCCAAGATTTAGCTATCACAAATTGTGCTGCTGTGAACATGGGTACACATATATCACTGTGATATGAACTTTTCAGGTTCTCTGGGAAAATACCCAGGAGTGGAATAGCTGGGTTGAATGGAGCTTCCAGTCCTAGTCTTACGAGAATTCTCCATACTGATTTCCATAGTGGTTGCACTAGTCTACACTCCCACCAGCAGTGTAGCAGTGTTCCTTTTTCCCTACAGCCTCGCCAACATTTGTTATCAGTTGATTTCTTGATGGCAGCTATCCTTTCCAGTGTGAGATGATATGTCAATGTTGCTTTAATTTTCACTTCTGGAATGACCAGTGATGGTGAATATTTCTTCAAAAAACCCAAATTCACGCAATAAGGACTGAAAAGTGAGAAATTACTACAGACCCCATGGAAATTCAAGATATCATAAACACCTACTTGGAAAATCTCTACTCACATAGAGAAGAAAACACAGAGGAAATGGACAGATTTCTAGAAACACATGAAGTACCAAAGCTCAACCAAGAAGATATAGCAATTTTGAATAACCCAATATCAGCTATTGAAATTGAAAACATAATAAAAAAAAATTAGCGACAAAGAAAAGCCCAGATCTTGATGGATCCACAGCTAAATTCTATCAGAAATTTAGAGAAGACTTGATGCCAATACTCCTTAAACTCTTCAATGAAATTGAAAAGAAAGTAATCTTCCCTAAATCATTCCTGGAGGCAAGTATTACTCTGATTCCAAAACCAGACAAAGACCCAACCAAAAAGGAAAACTATAGGCCAATCTCACTAATGAACACAGAGGCAAACATTCTCAATAAAATACTAGCAATTAGAATGTAGTAAATTATCAAGAAGATTACACATCATGACCAAGTGGGGTTCATTCCAGCAATGCAGGGATGGTTTAACATATACAAATCAATAAATGTAATACACCACATCGACAGAGCCAAAAACAAAAACCGCATGGTCATCTCAATAGATGCAGAAAAAGCTTTTGATAATGTCCAACACTTGTTCATGATAAAAACACTTCAGAAACTCGGAATATACAGTGTTTACCTCAACCTTATAAAGGCCATCTATGAAAAAACAACAGCCAGGATTATACTAAATGGACAAAAACTGAAAGCTTTCACTTTGAAATCAGGAAGAAGACAAGGATGTCCACTATCACCACTCCTATTCAATATAGTTCTGGAAACACTAGCCAGGGCAATCAGACAAGAGAGAGAAATAAAAGGAATAAGGATAGGAAAGGAAGAAGTTAAATTATCCCTATTTGCAGATGACATGATACTCTATATAGAAGACCCAAAAAATTCCATTAAAAGGCTACTACAGGTAATAAACAAATTCAGGAGTGTAGCTCGATACAAAGTCAATGCTCAAAAATCAATAGCATTCCTGTACACAAACAAGCACCTCACCAAGGGAGAAATTATGTTAATATCGCCCTTCACAATAACATCTAAAACAATGAAGTACTTAGGAATCAACCTAACTAAAAATGTAAAAGACCTATATATTGAAAATTATGCTACACTAAAAGGGAGATTGAAGAGGATTTTAGAAAATGGAAAGATGTTCCATACTCTTGGCTAGGAAGAACCAACATTGTGAAAATGGCCATACTCCCAATACTATTATACAGATTTAATACCTTCCCAATCAAAATATCATTGACATACCTCACAGAATGAGAGAAAACACTCCTAAAATTCATTTGGAACCAGAAGAAACCTAGAATAGCAAAGGTAATTGTGAATAAAGGCAAGGCAGGAGGCATCTCAATTCCTGACTTGAAACTGTGCTACAAAGCCACTGTGATAAAATCAACATGGTACTGGCAAAGAAATAGACCCGAGGATCAATGGAACAGATTAGAAGACACAAATATAGGTACAAAGACACTCAGCCACCTGATATTTGACAAAGGGGCTAAACATGTTCACTGGAGGAAAGATAGCCTCTTTAATAAATGGTGTTGGAAAAATTGGATCTCCACATGCAGAAGACTGAAACTAGATCCATGCCTATCACCATGCACAAAATTAAAGTCTAAATGCATCAAAGACCCAAACATTAAAACAGAAACACTAAATCTACTAGAAGATAAGGTAGGTACAAATCTTGGAGACATAGGTGTAGACAGAGAATTCATGAACAAAACAAAGCTGCACGGGAAACACTTCAGAAAATCAACAACTGGGATCTTAGATTATGGAAAAGTTTCTGCACTTCAAAAGAAATCACCATCAGAGTGAAAAGAAAACCCACAGAATGGGAAAAAATTTTACCAGCAACCCCACAGACAAAGGACATATATCAAGAACATATAAAGACGTTAAAAACATCACCCCCCCCCCAAATTCAAAGACACTCTCCCAAAATGGGGAGCTAAGATGAACATACAGTTCTCAGAAGAAGATATACAAATCCATCCTGGTTTTACCTCTGACTGAAGTCTTTTTTCTCTTTCCTACTGGCCCCAAAGCTTTCAATCTTTCTAGTACAAAATAAATGTCAGATGTAAGCAGCCTATGAATAAATAATGGATAGCATTTTTTAGATGAAACTTCTCTGTATTTCTGAAATTAAACATTTTAAGTGCTTCCTGAACACAGCAGTGGGCTTGGCATGGAGTGGACATTCCCAATAAAAGCACAGAAAGGAAAACAAAATCAACACCAACCAAACTCAGCTAGATCCACCTTTCCCCTTAGTGACCCAGAGTCATGCTCCTTGCTTCCACTTACTGTGACTTTATTTCACAACTGCACATGGTCCTGGCAGCCCATCCCCTAATATTGAGGGTGCAACAGTGACAAGAGTCCATACTGAGGGGAACTGAAGCCTACAGTTTCCTGAGCTGCTTTGTGCCAGTTCCAGCCGCACACTCGCGGTGTTGTTGCCTTGGCAGACGCCCTACAGTTTCCTGACTTCTGTGGTGCTCACTACCTGCCCTTGAGGGTGTCTGAGTCTTGCTCTGACAGCCACATGCCGGTGACAGTGCCCATAGCTCTTGGACTGTGCATAGATGCAGAACGAGCTCCCAGGGCACACATGTGCACACGTGGTCTGCACACCCCACACTGCTGTATTGCGGGACACACTGTTAGGAGCCTCATGGGTGGTAGTGAGAGGGTTGGATTCAAAATATTTGTGACTCACACTTGAAGAAACATTGAAAAATGAGACTGGAGGTCATGCCTTCCATTTGTGAACTTTGGTGTGCTCTCAATTCCCCCCTCTCCCCTTGTGGTAGAAGTGGCAGATTCTACATCCACTTTGGGGCATTTCTCTGTTTTCCTGTTGAGCAACCTCTTGTTTCTCTCCATCTATACTGCTCTCCTTATCACAGTTTCCCTTTGTGTCCTCAGTGCTGAGTCTAGTAAACTTGGTTTGTAGAATTAAACACATTATAACTCAGTGATATATAAATCCATGTTTATAGAAGCAAAGTTCATAATAGCCACATGTTGGAAACAACCTAAATGCCCATAGACTGAAGAATGAATAAAAATGATGTATTTTTATACAATGGAGTACTACTCAGCAATAAAGAAGAATAAACTGGTAAATTTTATAAGTAAATGTATGCAACTTGAGAATATACACATTAGTGAAATAAGATACGTATGTGTAAACATCATACTGTGTAGTGTGATAAGCCAAAAGAAAATACATATGAATATGTATATGTGTAAAAAAATAGTTCGGATACTAATACTACTGATTTTTCTGAGATCTCTGAAGAGAATTATCTGTGCTGGTATTGTTCTGATGATTGAATGCAGATGTGCTTTGCTCTGCATGAGAGTTTTGGGGATGACTCTTCACAATATGTGCTCTTGTTGCTGCTGATGGACATGATTTGACAGTTTGTTGCAGTCTCCTCCTTCTCCTTCTCCTTCTCCTGCTCCTGCTACTGCTCCTGCTTCTTCTCCTCCTCCTCCGCCTCCCCCTCTTTCTTCTTTTTCTCATCATCCTTCTCTTTTTATTCCTTTTATTCTAGAATAAAATGGATTTAAAAAGAAGCCTTGTGTGATTTATAACTTGGCTGGACTTGGAAATTACCAAGTTATAGAGAATTCTTTTCTTTGAGTTGATATTCTACCCTGTGCTATTTCTGGTGATCATTGCATCCCTAGAGATGAACTACACATGAATGTACAAGAAGAGACAGAGTACAGAAGGGAAGAATGGTATCACGATATCTTCTGGTGAGTGATCCAGTTACTTAAAGACCTCACACAACCAAGAAACTTTAAATTCACATCATATCTCCAAAGTAAGATGTTGGCCATAAAGAATTTACTCACTTATCTTGAAGAACACTCAACATACAGTAGAAGTATTACTGGACTGGGGACTGAGATCAGCGGCATAATCCCCTGCATGGCAAGCACGACGTCATGAGTTAGATCCCTGATACACCCACCAAAACGTAGCAGTATTGCCTAAATAAATATGCACACAAAGTGGAATTCCAATGGTATTTTCCCCTGAAATAGAAACAAATCCCTCTATCCCTGCAGTAAAAATAGCGATGTGCAGGACGGAAAAAAAATATTGTGTAAAAAAATGATGATGGCATCATAATACACCAATGTAATAGATGATCTAAATAGTTACAGATTATATAAAAATACAGTAACAGAAACATCGTGACGCTGGCAAAAGTGGACAAGTGCAACCATGCAAAAGAATAATATACTGGAGCTAGGAATTGAGCTCAGCAGCATAAGCGCCTGCCTGGCAAGCATGAGGTCATGAGTGTGATCCCTTGTGGCAAAAATAAAAAAGAGAGAATAAAATACTGAGAAATAAACCATCCTCTGTGAGCCATAATATTGTCAACAAAAGTGGCAGGAGCACAGGTTTACCCATTAGTGTTACTTCAGCAAATGGTGCTGGGCAAATATGAGTCATCATGGTGAACCATGAGATCAGAAACCTGTGTCTCAGCATCTGCAACTTTACACTAAAAATTAAACACAAAAGCATCGAAAATAACATCTTAAAAATTGAGGAAAATATATGTCAACTTCTGTATTGCTCAGGCATAGGAGAATATGTTCCTGACAAGAATATAAACACACAGGAAACAAAAGCAAAAGTGGAAATGTGGGATTACTGCAAACTAGAAAGAAATGTCATACAAAAAGAAATGATCAACAGAAATTCAAGATATCATAATCCGATTTGGTACAAGATTGAGTAGCAACATGATTATATAAACAATGAGTAATGAAAAGAAATTGTAGAAAGTAAAATGATAATAAAAATAATCATTAGGAAAGTAATTTCTTTACAATTGACTAATAGTCTTAACAGATATCTGTATAAAGGAAGAACAAATGGAAAAATTGCACAGAAAAATTCTCAGAGTAACAATTCTTGCTTTACAAATGAAAATACATTATCATCCATCACAGCCTCATTTCAAATGTGAACAATACAAAAATAAAACTGTGATGATCCCTGCTGAAGATGTGTAGAAGGGGGAAATCATTACACTCTTGTAAGATATGTAAATTCCTTCACTGGCTACAAAACTGGTATGAAATTTCCATAAATCCTAAGGTACAGAATTTCACTATATTTCACAAATTCCATTGCGGGGATACATTCAAAGTTTCTTAAATGTGTATATCAAAGCAAACAATCACTATAATGTTTATTGCTAACTATTTTCAAGAGCTAAGACCTTGACTCAACCAAACTGTTCTTCAAAGAATGAATGTGTGAGAAAACTGACTTGGATTTTTTGAGCAAAGAAATGTGTAAAATCCTGTCATTTGAGTCACCATGGGCAGAATCCATACGATTTTATGAATAAGCACCCAATGAAGGCCATGTCCCAGCCCTTGACCCCAGTCCATGGAGCATAAGGAGATTGCAGAGATTTGGAAGCTGGGGCTAGTGGAATATGTCTACATCCCTGGAGTACACCTCTTTAGGGGATTCTCAGATCTAAGCTTTTCTCTCTTTTGTGATTTCTGGCAATTTGGACAGTTTATTTGCACAGGATGTGCACTGTATTTTCATCCCTTGTACTTAGGAAAATCCTAGAAACCATGAGAACTTTTGACAATTGATTTGTAGCTGTGAAACTGTGAGACAAAACAACTCATTTCTCTCTGAAATGTATTATCTCAGCAATTTGCTGTAGTGAAAGAAAGCAGAGCAACACACTAGGAATTCTTAAAGTTAACAAAAAAGAAAAGGGAGGATACAGGACAGACAACTTGGGAAGTCACTGCTATGGGGGTGCACTAAACAGCTGAGCTCATAGAGAAAGAATGACTGACTGACACAGGTCAGGCTTATGGGGCAGGCAGAGAAGTGGGGAGCTGATCTCTAGTGCTCTGTTTAGGGCAGATGTTTCCTCCACAAGGGAAGACACATGTCTGCCTCTCCTGTGACAGAAGGTGAAGCTCTCAGGACCCACTCTGCGACATGCTGCTAAGCAGTAGCTTGAATTATGTCTGCAGAGACTCAAAGGGGCACAGTGCAAGAAAAATCCACTTACTTTGAATGGAATATTGAATTTTACCTAACTTCCTTCAAGAAAATCAACTTTCATTTTTCTAAATCAAACAGCCAAGCATGTAGTGGCTTCTGAACAGGCTTCTGTCAGTGACCTCAACCTCAGGTCTCACGATATAAGCCCTGTGACCCTGCTCCTAAGTGCTGAGCAAAATCCTGAGCAATTGATTCAGAAAGACAGAGACTTCTACTCATCTGCATCTTGGACTAAGTTGAGCCCTGGAGCAGCACTGGAGCATAGGAGGATCCTGGTCCCACTGCTTTCTCACAGAGCAGTAGACAGAGGTAGCAGTGAGGGACGAGCTGAGAACAGGAGGCTGGCACCAACCCCTCTCCTGAGCAAAGAAAACCAGTCTTAGGGGGCAGTGAGACCTTCTGTGTCTCCATGTACAACTGCAGAACCTGGATTCAGAGTGCTTCCTGGTGATGAGGAAGACATGGAAGAAGGCATTGAGACATTACCTGGAGTCGGTGCTTAGGCAAATTATCTGCATGCACAGGAGCGTGAGAAACTCGCACCTAAACTGCTCTCCACACCAGCAAGCCCATGCTGAAGTGTAGGTGGCAGCAGAGAAGACGGTCCCTGGAGACATGCACTGAGCTTGGATCTGCTGGTTCTCACAGGGCCAAGGAGTTAGCAGCATCAGGTGGGTCCAGAGAGAGGGAAGACAGAAGATGTATGGATCAAGTGCTGGGACAGCTCCCAACATAGAAGGATATTCAGTCTATTAGACATGGACTGTTTCCAGGGAGAGACAGGAGAGCAGACAGGCCATGTCACCTGGTACAGCTGGGAGTCCTCGGGTGTGAGGTGGAGTATCTGTAAGCTGCATCCTCACCTAACACTATGTCAGCAGTGTCACACACATGCAGGAGGAAATATTGTGGTTTTTGGAAAACAGCAGGCAATCTATGAACTATTTCTAACTTCTACACCTGCTGCAACTTTAAACTCATTTGTACTATTTCTAGTTTTCAATACAGACATTGAACTAATTGTGTGGCAGGATTTCTGACTGTTGAGTGAAGACCAAATTTTATCTTTCTATAGCAAGTACTCTCAGGTCAGTGACTGCTAGCTTGTGTGTCATGTGCAAGCTTCAGCTTTTAAGAAAATGTCTCCTCCAGTGAAGTGCTGTCGGATGATTTACATGAGGAAATAAGTCATGGACAAGAGTTCTTGTGGGTCATATCTCGTTCTCTGTCTCTTTAGGCAGTTTTGTCAAGTATATCAATCTTTACAAATTACATCCACAGTTTATTATCACCTATGTTGATAGAGATAAGCAGATGATATATCCATTAATGACAGATAGATAAAAGATGATGAAATATTTAAGATTGTATGGTGAGAGTGATGCAAAATAGTTAAATTTTGCATGATATATCCATAAAGAACATATAATTACAAGGCACAAATGAAAAATAGATAACAAGAAAGTGTATAAATAATAAACTTATAATAGATACATACCTGAAAGTTCAATGCATAGAGTTGGTGAGTATATAGAAATATGACACAATTTAAATGGATAGAATGATGATCATGGATACAAACACACATAGGTCAATGGATAGACGATATACAGATGGATACTTATGTAAAAGCGTTTCACAGATTTCTCTATAATATTTAATTCTGTTCAAAATTTTGACAATATGAGTAAATGACTGTTTACACTTCTGAAACTGTAGAGATATAGCAACCATGATCTACATCTTAGGGAATCTTCTCAGTGACATTTTCATATGTCCCCAAATCCCTGTGATCCCAAAGCTCCCTTCCAATGATTTCACACCAGGCAGGAGCCAGAGTCCAGGCATTTCCCAGCCTTGTCATCAGGAAATCAGGAGAGCACAGAGATAGCAAGAGTCCAAGTTCCTATGGCCCTGTCCTCCTCTCTGGTCTTGACTCTGCTGTGGGCACCTTGTTCTTTCATGGATCCACAGTCAGATTCCCAGGTCAGCAGTGTTTCTGGACACACTGATAGCAGCTTGCAGAGATGTCCAAATTTTATGGAGGGAAAATTAAGTGCAACACATTTACTTTGGGGTAAAAATAGAGAGTATATTTAAGACAGTGTATAAGAGTTTTTGGCTACTGATGGTAGGTCCTAATAAACACTGCTCAGTCAGTGCCCTATGAGTGCAGGATGTGTGACAACATGTTCTCTACCAATGAGGTGCTGAGAGAGGCCCCTCCACAGTGGAATCTAACACAGCTCTCCAAGTATCACCTACATCACCAAGAATGGGGAAATGAACAGCTCCAATAACAGGTGAACACTCAGATCAACACATATGGTGATGTCTAGCCATGCAGAGTAAAAGTTTGTGCATGAACAGAATTGGCGAGTGCCCTTCAGAAGGAGATGCCTGGCAGATACATTGGAGGTTAGAGGGCAGACTTGCAGTCAACAAATAAATCAATATCAAATCAAATATTTCTGCACCTAAAAGCTATTGAGACAGTGTAATCACTTGTGCTGTGAACAATGGCTTCATTGAAAATGCATTGTGCAATCAATAATGAAGTAGACGAGGAAACAAATAAAAGCTTGATTCCATGAAAGCATAACACTGTAGGATCAGCGACATAGAGGGTCTCTAGAATTTCTCTTTCTTGACTACTCAAACAACTCTCCAGGCTGTCTGTCACTACAGGACTGTAAAGCTGGTTTCCTAGAGCAGTGCGCACAGCGCACCCCCTGCTGCTGCTGCATTTCCCTGTGGGGAGGTTTATGTCTGGGCTCACACTTGCAGGAAACCACCTTGAGTCTTGCACAGTAATAGGTGGCTGTGTCTTCCTCAGTGACAGAGTTCAGCTGCAGGGAGAACTGGTTCTTGCCTGTGTCTCTGAAGATGGAGATGCGGCTCAAGAGGGACGGGTTTTAGCTAGTGTTACCACTGTAGCTTATGTATCCCATGTAGTCTACACACTTTCCTGGGGGCTGATGGATCCAGCCCCAGTAGTATTAATTGGTTGTGATGGAGAATTCAGAGACTGAGCAGGTGAGGGCTCTACTCACTGCAGGGGCTTCACCAGGCCATGTCCTGACTCCTGCAGCTGCACCTGGGACAGGACACCTGCAGGCAAAATACCATCCCATCAGTCACATGCTTTGGTAACATTTCCACTGACCTATGTCTAACATTGAGGACACTCACCATGGGGACTTGTCACCAGGCAAAGATGAAGACCCAGCAGTCTCATTTTGTAGACAACAGTGCTACCCTGCTGTAAGCCGTCAGCCCTATCTCAGGATGGAGCTATGAGGCTTGCACAGCCCATGAGCATGATATCACTCTAATGCTGCAGATTGTATTTGCATATAGGGTGTACATTTCCTTTATTAAGGGGATATTGAGGTCAAATATATTTACTCCTTTTGTGTTACTGAGGGGAAACTCATTATGAATTCTAAATGCATTTGAGTCTGTCATAATTAGGAAGTTAAATTCAGAAAAGTGGTGGAAGCAGGGCAATGATGAACCCACCTTCCTGGTCCTTTTCTCTCATTGTAACCAACTTGCTTCCCACCCAGGTTCTGGTCCTGGTAATTCAGGACCAAATTGGGCACAGCTCCCACTGTGTCTCCTCAGACTCACTCCTATGATTCTATCGATTCTTCTTTCTTCACTGTTATTTCTGTTGTCACCTACCTTCTTCTCTAAGACATCTTGTGATCCATGTCCCACCTGAGCAGAGCCAACAGAAACGAGAAATAATGACGTGAGATGTATGCTTAAGGCATCAAGAGGTTTCTGATCCTCTGGGAAGAGAAGGAGGCCTTTGGTGTCAGGTTTCTTCTCCCTAAACAACATTGTGGAACAAGTAGTTGGTTATGGCCTGTCTACATTCAGCTGCTCCTCCTGTTGTCTGGGTTGTATTTCTACATCATAAATATTTAACTCATGGTAGTTTTCTGTTTTAAACAATTATATATTATGGACACCATGTGCACAATAGCTTGTCTCTAAAATTCAACCTGAGCACTTGCTAGTCATTTTGTATCCATATTATTTTTGGTTGATTTTTTTGAAAGACAGTGTCACTTTAACATTCAGCATATGAGATTGATCTTTAACACACTAGATGGGAAAGAGTGGGCTCAGATGTATGGTGATCTTCCTGCCTCATCCTACTAAGGGTCAGAATTACAGAGTTATCACCCCACACCAACCTATGTCTCCATTTTATGAGTTTATCCAAAATAGGTTATTTGTGGTAAGGACGAGGATATTTGGACAGAGAAAAGGACCCTGCAGGAAAGGGTTCCTCTGTCTCCTCTCCAACAGACATAACCACGTGTCACATCCTGCTCTACCACCTTATATATGACCTTGTTTGTGTTTTTGGAAGATATCTACAGCACAGGAAATGCTTTCATAGTTCCTCTCCCTGCAGAATAAATGGTGTAGACAGGAGGCTAATCCAGGCCATCTGAGTAGGGCTGAGTCTGTGTAGTAACACAGGCAAGATTTATCAGAGAGAAACCTATGAACAACATCAATATATTCAGTGATTCTGTGCTTTCATTACTGGTAATAAATGTAAGAAATTCTGAATCCAACATCTAAAAGTCATAATATGTTCTTTGAGATAAGATGTTCATAATTCCTCCAAGGGGATGTGAAAAAAAGATAAACTATATATATGTACACTTCCAGCTCAGGGCCTGAGTCTTGCAGCTCTCCCTAAGCAGGCACCAGGTAGGATCCTCTCCAGGAAACACACACAGCTCCCTCTGCTTTTACAGTGGCATAAGGAAGATGCTGTTGTTGTTTTTGTTGTTGTTGCTGCTGCTGCTGCTGCTGCTGCTGCTGCTGCTGCTGCTGATTCTATCACACCCGTTCCTTTGTCACCAGCACAAGTGTAGCAATGGTTAGCAATAATGAACAGACCTCAGGATGCTGGTGGGGACCCCATAGTGCCATCAGGAGAAGACTTTCACACACTGCCCATTTTGTCACACAGCCCTGGCTCCCAGGTCCTCACTGCATGGGGTTGATACTTGCACCAGTCCCAAAAACACCTGCAGATTCACATGGTTCTGAGGAGACAAATTCAGGCAGATCCTCTTCATGGCTCTTGAAATGCTTTGTCTTATTATTTTTTGAAAAAAAATTTACTTGAACATACATGATTGATTTAAGTCTTCTTATACTTTGAGTAAGCTTAAAAATACATAAGTCCTCCCCAATGCATGTGCTGTTGCAGGGAGTGTCAACATGATTTCTACCCAGATTTGCCTGTGACAACAGGGCAGTGTAGCCAGGAGCAGATGGACTGGGCCCCACAGTCTCTCTGGTGAAGAGCATGCTAAGGAGGAGAAAGACTGAGGGAGGGAGGCAGGAAGCAGGGAGAGAGTTTGGGGATGACAGGGAAGATGCCCCTGAGTCAGCAAGGGAGCTGATTCAGTAGCACTGCTCTGTGTCCTCTGTCAGGTTCTCAGTGGAAAGTAAAAGACGTACAGCAATGTGTGGATAAACACATCCACATAGACAATATGTCATAACATTAGGATCAAAGGGATTTGCATGAACCAGGGGTTGATGATGGTGGATGGCAGATGTGCACTTAATAGTGGTTGAGTACTCATCAGGTGTCCTAGACCAAACACTGAGGTACACTGTGGAGTCACCTGGTTTTAAATAAGTATTAACTGAAAAACATGAAGTGCGTCTTGTCATGTGCTAGATGCTAAAACACAGAAAGGCTTCCTCCGTGAACACAGAATACTGTAGGCTTAGAGACAAGAGCTCCTCCAGGCTCCAGTGTCCTGGCAGAGAGGACAGTGTAGTGGAAAGAAAACCCTTCAGTGATTCTCAGCTGCTCTCCTGTTGATCCTTTGTGCTCGGTGTGTCATCTGCACACCCTGGTGTTCCCATGGATGCCTGTGGGGAGGTGTGTGTGTGGGCTCATCATACCTAGGTCAGTCAGCGCTCTGTTATTTGACACACGGGATAGTCATGGGTGCCGACTGAGGGAGGTGGCTCCAAAATATTGGTGACTGACACTTGAGGAAACCTCGAGAAATGAGACTTGAGGTCATGTCTTCCACTTGTGATGCTAGCAAGCTCTCAAGTTCCTTCTCTCCTCATGTGGTGGGAGTGGCAGATTTTAAACACACTTGGGATCTCTTCTCTATTTTCCTGTTGAGCAGCCTCTGGTTTCTCTATGTCTACGCTTCTCTCCTTATCACAGGTTCTCTTTATGTGACCTCAGTGTTCCCTCTAATAAACTTGTGGCCCTTATACCTTGGCCAGTCTAGGAAATCACCAATTTATTATATTTCCTTTGATTTGCTCTGGTGTTCAATCATTGTGTCATTAGAGATGAGCTCTGTTGTTCCATTTGTATATGACGTTTCTTCCTTACACCTCTATGCATGACTTCCACATTAGTGTATCACTAAAACTTTGCAGTAGATTTTAAACTTTAAATTTGTTTTCTGTGCTGTTCATTTGCTGAAGTTTTTGGTTTATCTTTTACAATGACGCTTTGCAGGAATTTTACCCACATACAGTGAGATAAAACCTTTAGCATAGAGTTGAATGAAATTTTCAGTATTAAATTATTTGTGGAGCTCATACTAAATACCATAGCCAATTTTTTTCACAAGATGTGTAGTTAACTGTCTCCCAGTTGCTAAGCGGTGGGAGGACATGGGACAGGATGACATGAGATGTCTGATTGTAAGCCTGCCCACTGGCAGGTTTACAGCCACCCCCCAGAGAGGGCAGGAGTTCCTTGTCCTCCCGGCACCCCGAGTCAACTGCATGGTGCAGATCCCAACGTGCCAGGGTCTCTCTCCTTCAGGCCGCCGAAAGTCGGCCACACTCACAGCCACCTCCCAGAGATGGAAGAAGCTCCTTGTTCCCCTGGCAACCCGAGTCAACCGCAGGATGCAGAGATAGATGACCACATTACTGTTTTTGTTAGATTGTTGAGAAGAACTGTTAATAGCCTCACTGTTTGAATGTCTACTTTGTGCACTTTAATTTTGTAACTTGAACAACTATTTCCAATGATGACAGTATGTAACCTATTAAGTGGCGATTTCATAGTGTTTTTGTTTTTGTTTCATTGTTGTTATTGTGGATTTTTTTATTTTTGCCTTTGGAATTCTATATTGTTGCTACCCTTTTTCTGTTTTGTTTTGTTGTTTTGTATTTCTCCTTAAATAAAATTTTTTAAAAAAAGACAGAGACTGCTAGAACTTAGTACATACTTGCTGTATTCTAAATTGTTATTTGCAGGTTTTCTGAGCAGTCTTTTCCCTCCCTTCCCCTTGCACATGTGCACAGAATCACATAATTCTTCCAACTCAGAGAAAAAAAGAAGCCTCGCAAAATAAGAACACTTGGGAAAGCTTTAGTTTGATTTGATTTGGTTTGGCTTTGCAGAAGTGGAGGTGGAGGAATGGAAAGAAGATCCTGGAAGACACCCTCATGATTTGCAACACAATACATACACATTTTATAATTTTCTCTCTAATGTTTAAAATGTTCTCTGTGCTCTGATTAGTTGAACAAATAAATAATTCATTTGTTTTTAAACAGAAAAAAATAAATTGTTTGTGGCTGTATGGTAAAAACACTTACTCTGTATGTTCATTACTGTAAGAAAATGTATGCTATTTCTAATTTTTCCCTTGAGAATTCATACCCCCATAATCCCTGGATGTTGTAACAGTATTTTCATGATGTAGTGATATGAAAAATGTGGATATTATTTTTATCTACCATCATATAGAAGGGATTATTTACATCTATGAGTATGTGTTTCAATGAATGTTCATGCAATCACAAAGATATAAATTTAATTTTCTTTAAGGATGGTGAATATTATATGTGTAGACATAAAGTATTTCATACTCCTCCATCAATTGGGAGACTTTTCCACAGTTTGTCAGTTTTGTTTACCATGAAAAAAATTTTCAGACTCTCTCCTTGCAAAATTTGGCATATACTCAAAATTTTAAAGATCTTCATTAATTACGAAATGATAAAATCATACGAGGATTTCACTGTGTTAATTTGAAAAGTTACTAAACTAGTAGAGGAGCTTGAACATGTTGCACTTTCTTCACGATTTTCTAGTATTCTAGTATTTCCACATCCATAATAGTTTATGCATTGCCTTCAACTTGAATCCTCACCAGAGATGTTGGCATAAAATGCAAAAAAATCCTGAAATTATTTTACTAAGCATTGAATTGAGATAAAACCTATTATAGGAACCTTACCAACATTTTCAAGAATTGGCAAATGCACAAAGGCAGAAAAGGATCTGTACTCCTGTGGCAGGGTCATGGATTGGGCTGTGCCAGTATGGACAGGGACATCAGAATGTGGCTGGTGTCCCGTTGGCATTGAGAGAACTGATTTATAATGACTTTGCACTGATTGCTGCAGTTTTTATTAGCACACAATCACAAACAGTGTCCTTTTTACCTTGTTGTTGATACATAAATTATTTTAGCAATTTCTCAAATGATTAACAGATTTATAGCTATAAAATATTATTAGCCTAACATTCATGTGGAACATGTAATGAAAGACATACAGTGCCTTTATTACTCAAATTCCTTAGAGGGAAACGGGTCACAGGAGGACTAGAATGAGTAGGACACTAAGTCTCAGCAGCTAACGTCCCCCAGGGTCTCCATGAAGCTCTTCCTGTGCCAGGAACAGCCTGGGAAACACAATCCACCTGATTGCTCTTCAGCTCTCTCTAAAGGGACTGCACAGCCCTGAGCTGTGAGGAGCAGGTCTGTGTGCTCTGATCCCTTCAGAGGTGAAGGTTGTGGCTGGGCTCACACTGCCCACCATCACTGTGCATCCAGCTAACATCCAGAACTTTATCAGGTTCCTAGAGCTTCACCGAGATCTTGGCCAGATGAACACAGCAGAGCCACTGTAATGCTTATTTGACCCACTATAGTGTGAGTTCTGCTTAGCTGAGAATATGTCCTATCCAAGCAGGAACAGCAACTAGGCTGAGACCTCGAAGTGAAGATGCACATGTGAATTTGAAGGATTCAGGATAAATGTAACATGGAGTAGCCTCAGATCCTGATAGGAACCCACAATTCACCTCAATTTATTTATTTTTCAATTTTATTAGTTTATGTGTGCAGCTGATGCACTCGACAGTCAACCTGAGGAGTGGTTAGGTGCACACACTACAGTTCGACTCCTTCTTTTAAACCACGTTCTGCCCCTTCACCTGCAACCGCCTTCTCCAATTCCCCTATTCCATGTTTCAATCCTGTGGATGTTAATCTTACTGAGCTCGTGTTATGTCATGTAATGTTTAAATTAAGAAATATTAGTCTACTGAGGAAATTTGGTAAAAATGTTAGCACTGAAAATGATTATGACGTGGAGTTATGTGATAGTTATGTGTTGTCCTATTGTGAATATTTATGCACTGTAAACACTATGCTCATGATTACATTGTCTCCAAAATTAAAGCTTATCTCGGAGTTTCCAATCTCTTTTCACCCAGAATGTCCAGTTCTTGTGCACTATTTGGTGAATTGCAGATTCAGTGCAATGTTTTCCAGTACAATGCAGCAAGGAATCTTATAATTGTTTGCCACTCAGATTCAAAACAAAAACACTACAAAATTTTTAAGTTCAACACAAATAGATGGATCTCTTAATATCATGAATTAGTTTCCCATAAAGAATCGCTCTGTGAGATGACATCCTTATCAATTCATCTCTGAGGCAGGACACTGGGGCTCAGGATTCCTGAGTGAGTCATGAGGGAGAGCAGAGCCCAGCTCCATCCCTCCTCACTGGGAGACCCTGAGCATGGGGACTGTGCATTGTGACTTGGAGCATGAGGAGGTACAAATGCTGGTTTCAGGAGTCACTGTCAATATGACATCTTCAGCAAGAGGACTCAAGTGTTGAGCATCATCACTCCTGCCATTGATGGTGTTTGTCTACTTTGGAAACAGAAAAGCCCCATGGAACCCTCACCTGTGATCCACGAGACACCTGGTCTGATGTCATACTGTGGTATCCCTGTGACTGAGACGGGTCTCTGCTCTTCAGTGCAATATGTTTTCAATACATTGACTGATCTTTATCCATGTCCTCTGAAATTCTTATTTCTCCAAGTCATTTCCTGGACAAAGGCTTCAATCTAGCATATTCCACTAGGTTTACATTTTGTTAGATATTTTTTCCTTATTAACATGATATAATCATTGCATTTATCATAGTTAGATAACAAAACATGCTTTTCTATTCTTTTTCTCCTCCTCCCCAAAACCACTCAATCATGTGACCTGAATGCAGGTAATAGTCAAGTCCAAAGTAGTAAGGAGAAATAGACTAACAGGCTGTACATGAACCATAAGAGTAGGATCTGCACAACAGGGCAGAGCTGTTCTGAGTCCAAGCAAGAAAGCACTGATCCTGACATCCAGAAGTAGGCAAGTCTGTTACTCTCCGGGTGGGCACTGGTTCTCATCTTTGATAAAGGATGCCTCTACCTCACAGCTCCGTGCTCATTGTTAGAGTTACTCTTGTATTCACGTTCTGATCTCTGTTCTGAATTACACGACTTTGATGTATTTGTAGTAAGACTGACATTTTATCCATAGAGAGATGAGAGAAGGCTCAGTTATGCACAAGCTCTTGTGGTAGGCAGGGCTTCTCAGGCTGTGCTAATGCCTTGGGTGATCAGTGAGGATTTGGTCACGAAGATTAGGAAAGTGCATGTTTCCTTTGTGGGTTTTGCTATTGACAAGCGTTGCCTGTACTCTACATCTTGTTATAGGTCTGGTGGGAAGATTCAACAGGGAACAGACACTGATACATGAGCACAAAGAGTAAAATACCTGGGAAGTGTCAGTTGAAAACCAGGCACTAAGATGGTGGTGGATTTCATGCTTAGGACGTGAGACTACTTCTCTGATGGATTCTCCCCTCCATGATGAGACAAGAATATAAACTAAAGGTGGGAGGTGGACTTTGTGAAATACATCTGAGAAGAAATGAGGCTCCTTGTAGCTCTCAGGTCAGGAATGTGGAGACACAGCAACACAGAGGAGCAGCAGTGTTGCTGAGTAAATCTCAGCTTAGGTACGTGATGAGATGAACACCCAGAAGCTCCACTTTACTCTTCGTTCCACTCAGTGATTTACTTTGAAACTAAGTTACAACATTATTTCTATATTTGAACTCTCACTTGAGCTGGGCTTCTGAGGTCTCAATTTGCAAATGATATGTGCACAATCATGCCTGAACTCTGAATAACAGAGAAGAATGAAACAGAAGAAAACAGATAAGATACTTCAGATTTTCAAAGATCTGCAGGAAGCTGTATTTCAGAAGGTGCAATGTAGAGAATCACACTCCATCTCAGGAATGGGCATATTCTGAAAGATGTCTGCACCCTGGGTGGAAAACATCCAATGCACCTGAGACATCAGATCAAGAACATGAATTTTCAGTCCTTAAACACAGGCCACATCAGTGAAGATGCTGAACCAGGTGACGAGCAATGCAGGGTGAGGCGGTGGATTTGCGTTAGCCTCTGGAAATGAATGTGAGGGCGAGGTCTTGATCTCATCAGAGATCTGCGCACTTTGTGTGAGAATGTTATCTCTGCTCTGCCTTCAAGAACCATCAATATGCCTGCAAGTGATTTCGTGCTGTTCGTTATGTAACTGCTCACAGGAAATCTGAACAGAACAAAAGGCATTATTCAGTATCAGGGTATACTTCATTGTTTTAGAAAAATTTACAAATACAGTGTGAATGATAAAAACAGAATTATGTAAAGTAAAATTAATATATCAGGGCAGAACTTGGAAAGATGTTTAAAAGAAAACACAAACACTATGAGAATGAAGGATTTCACCCCATCTATTCTCCACAGTTTTCCTGATAGACTGAAAACTGAGAGATGAGTAAGAAAGAGAGGACACTTTTAGGAGAATGGAGGAAGCGTGAGAAGCAGAGGAAAACTGCTCCACGTCTGCTGTTCAGAATCTGAACTACAGCACCACAAGGAAGAGCAGGAGGACTGAGGTGGAGCCCAGAGACACAGGAAGGGTCAGAACTGTGGGTGGAAACCCACGGAGAGAGAGACAATAAGGAACTCAGAAGCAATAAGAGTGCCGGGGACCATGGGCCATCCTAATGAGGAAAGCAGCAGGAGGCAGTGCAGTCGCCACACTGCACCACTGGCCAAAGCCCTGTCAGCTGGAGTGAAGCAGAAAGGCAGCCATGAAGCCTCCCCTCTCCTTTCTCCCAATAACACACACATAAGCAATGAGATGAAACACAGGCTGAGATGTTACTAACTGAAGTAAAGAGGCGACCTGACATTTAAATTATTTGATTGACTTTGCATGCCTGGGGCCAGGAGCCTGAGAAACTAATTAGAGGATGAAAATGTGCAAAATAGTAAACATGGTGAGTTTCCAACTGTCCTATGGAGATTTGGTTTTGATTCACTTTACTGTTCTACATTCCTCCTTGAAAATAAAAGTTTAAAACTACAGAAAAAGAAAGATGTGAGAGAGAGAGAAATGGAGATTAAGATAGATAATGGTTTTGCTGTATTTTATGATTTTTTTTAATTTGTGAGGTACAAAAGGAAGGCACAGAAACAAGTCCTGTTCAACCCTCCTGTCTAGAAAGAGCACATCAAGGTCCACAAACACTGCACTTAGTCCTGTCAGGCTGCCCCTATCCTTTATCCCTTGAACTCTGGGATCCTCGTGGTGCTGGGGCTGATCCTGGGGAACAGGTCTCCTGAGGTGGCCAAAGAGAAGAGGGAGCTGTGTTTTCTCAGACCCAATGGAGACGGATGAGGAGGATTTAATTTCTTCATTTGAAGCATTAATCACTGCGTGAGACAGTTTCTTATCACCCAAACTTAACCCACAAATATATTTTTAAATGATGAGGATATGACATTGGATAACAAATTAACTTCACAAAATCACAAGTTACATTCAGATGAGTGCAAGTTTTGTTTACCCATAAGTAAAATTCACACAGAAAATGAAAAATTCAGTGCTTCTTATGTACTCATCATTTACATTTAACGAAGAATTTTTCCTTGAACTTGGGTACTTCACTGTGGGTATATCAAGACCTAAGACGTTAGTACAGAAAGGAACCTCAGAGGCCCCAGGAAGCACTCCCTCCTCTGCTTCCTACTCTGCACCTGCTCTTTAGGCCTGCCTGGTTCTCCACGGAGCACAGCGACCTCTGCTGGGCCTGAGAGCGCCTAAAAGGATGTTTCTGTCTGGGCTCACAGTAATTTTCCCTCACTGTGCCTCTTGCACAGTAATACACGGCTGTGTCCTCAGGTCTCAGGTTGCTCATCTGCAGATACAGTGTGTTCTTGCCGTT
Source organism: Dolichotis patagonum (assembly GCA_004027295.1). NCBI lineage: Eukaryota > Metazoa > Chordata > Mammalia > Rodentia > Caviidae > Dolichotis > Dolichotis patagonum. The sequence goes on along the minus strand of PVJX010006031.1, from coordinate 40,334 downwards.
GTCCCTGGAGATGGTGAATCGGCCCTTCACGGAGTCTGCATAGTATGTGCTACCTATGCTACCTATCGCTGCGATCCACTCCAGCCCCTTCCCCGGAGCCTGACGGTTCCAGCTCATTGCATAGTCACTGAAGGTGAATCCTGAGGTCACACAGGTGAGTCTCAGGGACCCCCCAGGCTGCACCAAACCTCCTCCAGACTCCACCAGCTGCACTTCAGCCTGGACACCTGCAAACACAGAGATATCCTGCTCAGGAAACTGGCACACGTGTCCACTCTTTATCCCGGTCATGTCCACTTTCCCATTCCATATCCTTTGTCCTCAAAAATTTACCTTTCAGAAGTGCTAACAGGAAAACCCAACTCAGCCCAAACTCCATGGTGAGCTGTCTGTGCTCAGTCCTGGTCACCAAGTAGGAACAGCTGGGCACCAGGGCTGGGCTCCTCTGCAGAGCTGCAGGGTGAGGGCTGGGCTGTTTTAGTTAAGCACAAGGAGGCCCTATTTGCATGGCCTCCTGCTATATAGACAGCTCTGGACATGAAAAACTCATAGCAGGCAGAGTTCACATCTGATGCTAATGTACTGAGAGTGTTTGGTAGCAATGATGTCATTCATACAATGTAAAGACTCAGTCTGATATGAATTATTGGTCTTTATTTTTATGTCTATTTTTTATTTTTCATGTCCCCATAGCATGCATATTTGATTTTTCTGCTTTAGAAATACATAAATTATCAAAATATCAGGAACGTTTTGCATTCCTACAGGAGGGCTACTGTGCTGTTCATGTCCTCCCTACTGTCGGGGCCTATGCTCTTCTAAACTCTTAAAAAACTGTTTACTGTTCCAGGTTCTGCGCAGAGCACACATGACCGTTATGACTGTCTTCTGCTCTTCCTACAGGGACACCACGTGTGACTTTGCTGCATTCTGCTGGCTGCTGAAAGGAAACTTAATCTTTGTCCATGTTGAGGCCTGCTACTGAGTCTCTTATTTTCACCTCTCATGAACTGTCTCACACTTTCTCTGTGTTGAGACTTTGTGTGGCTGTCAAGCTTCATCAGACATAACACATAATCTTACCATAGAAAAAGTGTGCCTCTGAGAAGTATTGAAACACAGGAACACTTGTACAGCCACACACACAATCACATTAGTGAACTCTTGCCTCATCCTCAGTGTGTCCTGAGGCTCCTCTGCAATCCCTCCCTCCCTGCTTCCCTCCTGCATCCCATCTCCACGGAGCTCTGACCATCCTCAGGGTGGTTTACATTAACTTCCCTATTTCACCATTTACTCTATGAGCAAAGATCCTGTACTGTTGCTCATGTTTAACACGTAATATTGATTTGAAATATACTTATATGATTACAAGAGTCAGCATTCACAGATATTTGTGCTGATTCACTTAAAATATATAAAAATAAACCTGGGGATACAGCTCAGTTCTAGGCTATTTACCTATCGATTCTGAGGCATTTTTGCCCCCAGTTAGGCAAAATTAATGAGAAAATTAATGACCTGACACGTCAGATTAATTCCTCAGCTGTTTTATTAATGGTTATGTAAGTGTTCTAAACTTCTGGTTACCACAAAGACATCTGATTGTCATCTTGAAAATGTAGACACACAAAAAATGTTTTTTAAATAACAAACAGTACAACCATAAACAAAAACTGGATTAACTAAATTAATAATTTGCAAGCACATAAAAGGAATGAAATTACAAGGCCACAAAAATACAGAATTTTGGGATACCACGGTTACATGATAAATAGGATGAAACCTTATTGACCTGAGTCCAAGGTCATCCTAGACCATGTGATCAGGTGATTAACCAGGAAGCGATTCCTGGATTACTAAAGACTGTGTGTGTTGAAGCATCAGAGTGTTAACATGTCAAATGCACAAACCTAGGGCGTGCTTATGTCTATGACAGCGGCTGTAAAAATATCCAACAAGGAGCAGCGTCCGTGAAATACACATTTACCTCGAAATTCAGGCCTCTAAAGTTCAAGAACAGACAATGACAGAGTTGTTGTCTGGCAGGAGGCAGCTGTGCACTCCAAACATTGTCTGGTTTCTGCACCCTCACATGGCAGAAGAGATGCCCACTGGTCCCTCCATTGCAGGAAGCGAAAACAAGAGATCAGCTCAGGTATCAAGAGCCCTGACTTCCTCTAGGAATCTCTCACAATCCAGGCTAATCTCTCAAGAAAAAAAACAACTCCACGTGCTAATGTTGTCCTTCAGGAGGCACATTAGCTCCCTTAGGAAAACACTGACGTCCCCAGCCCCCTATGTTCTCCTGTATCCTCATTTAATCTCTTATTGAAGACATTTTGCTCTTTACTAATGGCATCAAAGCTTTCAATCTCTCTAGTACCAAATTAAAACTCGGATGTAAATATCTTATAGATAATGGGTGGCATTTTGTGTATGGCACTACTCTGTATTTCTGAAATTAAACAATTTAAGTGCTTTCTGAATACAGCAGTAGGCATGGCTTGGGGTGGACATTCCCAATAAAAGCACAGAAAAGAAAACAGAATCATCACCAACAAAACCCAGTGAGGCCCACATTTCCTTAGTGACCCAGCATCATGCTCCTGGCTTCCGCTTACTGTGACTTTATGTCAAAACTAGACAGGTTCCTGGCAACGCCATCCCCAGGTATTTGGGGTGCAGCTGGGACAAGGGTCCATTCAGATGGGAGCTGAAGCCTGCAGTGTTCCAGACCCGCTTTTTATGCTGATGGTTCTGAAGGTCGGGGTCTTGCAACAAAAGAGATCACACAGATGTGCTAAGTACTCTGCTCCAGGGCTGCCAGCACTGTTCCAGCTGCAGCTCCACCCTCTTGCAGGTGTCGCCTTCTCAGGAGGCCCTGCACTTTCCTCCCTTCTGTGGGGCTCACTGCTTTCGCCTGAGGGGGTCTGGGTCGTGCTCTGACAGACACATGGAGGTGGCGGTGTCCATGGCTCTTGGATACGCACACGTGCAAAGCGAGCGCCCTGTGCACACATGAGCACATGTGGTGTGCACACCCCACACTGCTGTATTGTGGCCCACACTGTTATGGAACACATGGAAGCCTCAAGGGTGGTGACTGGGGAGGGTGGCTCCAAAATATTTGTGACTCACTTGAGGAAACCCCGAAAAATGAAACTTGAGGTTACATCTTCCGTGGGTGAAGTTGGCATGCCCTCAATTCCTCACTTTCCCCTTGAGGTGGGAGTGGCAGATTCTACATCCACTTTGGGGCATTTCTCTTTTCCTGTTGAGCAACCACTGGTTTCTTTCCATCTATTCTGCTCTCCTTATCACAGATTCACTTTGTGTCCCCAGTGTTGAGTCTAATAAACTTAGTGTGTAGAATTAAACACATCATACCACAGTGATATATGTGCTCCCATATTTCTGTCAGCAAAATTCATAATAGCCAGATCTTGGAAGCAATCTAAATGCCCACAGACTGAGGAATGAATAAAAATGACATATTTATCTACAGTGGAGTACTCCTCAGCCATAAAGAAGAATAAACAGGCCAATTTTATAGGTAAATGGATGCAACTTGAGAATATACTCATTAGAGAATAATGATACACATATGTAAACATCATACTGTTTAGTGTGACAAGGCGAAAGAAAATACATATGCATATGTATATGTGAATAAAAGTAGTTCAGATAATGGTACTACTGATTTCTGTGAGTTCGCTGAACAGAAATATCTGTGCTGGTACTGTTACGATGATTGAATGCAGATGTGTTGTGCTCTGTGTGAAAAGTTTGGATATGACAGTTCCCAATGTGTGTACTGTTGTTGGCCCTTGTGGACATGTTTTGAAAGTTTGTTGCAGTCTCCTCCTTCTCCTTGTCCTTCTCCTTCTCCTTCCTCTTCTCTTCCTCCTTCTCCTTTTCCTTCTGCTCCTCTTGCTCCATGTTGTTTTTGTGGTAGCTCTCCTCCTCCTCCTCCATCTTCTTCTTTCTTCTTCTTCTTCTTCTTCTTCTTCTTCTTCTTCTTCTTCTTCTTCTTCTTCTTCTTCTTCTTCTTCTTCATCCTCCTCCTTCTCCTCTTCCTCCTTCTGTTTTTTCTTTTGTTTTATTACAGAATATAATGGATTTGAAAAGAAGCTTTCTGTGATTTATAACTTGGCAAGTCTAGGAAATTACCAAGTTATAAAGCTTCTTTTTCTTTGAGTTGATATTCCACCATGTGCTATTCCTGGTTTTGATAATTGCATCCCAAGAGATGAACTCCACACGAACACACAAGAACAGATAGATCACAGAGGGGAAGGATGGTTTCATGATGTCTTCTGTTGAGTGATCCAATTACAGAAGGACCTCACACAAAGTTGCAACATTAAATTCCCATTACATCCCCAAAGCATGGTGCTGAGAATGAAGAATTTATTCACTTATTTTGAGGAACAGTAAACATACAACAGTAGTATTATGGGGCTGGGGATTGAGATCAGCGGCATAAAGGACTGCCTTGCAAGCACAAGGTCATGAGTTCGACCCAAGGTACACCCATCAAAAAATAGCAGTATTCCCTCAATAAATATCTATACTTAATGGAATTCCAATGGAATATTCACTTGAAATGTAAATAATTCCCTCTATTCCTACAGTAAAAATAGTACAGTGCAGGCCAGAACACAATCTTGTGTAAAAAACACTGCTGATGGCATCATGAATCACCAATGTAATAGATGATCTAAATAGATACACATTAGCTAAAAGCACAATACCAAAGCAGCATGATGCTGGCAAAAAAAGGACAAGTGCAAGCATGCAAAAGAATAAAATACTGGAGCCAGGAATTGGGCTCAGCGGCATAAGTGCCTGCCTGGCAAGCACGAGGTCATGAGTTCCATACCCAGTGCAAAAAAAAAATCAAAAACTACAGAGAAATAAATGATCCTCTTTCAGCCAAAATATTTTCAACAAAAGCAGCAGGAGCACAGGTTTGGCCACTGGTGTGGCCAAATGGTGCTTGGGAAAATGTGAGTCCTTGTAGTGAACCATAAGAACAGAAACCTGTGTGTCAGCATATACAAATTTACAGTAAAAATTTATAATATAAGCATTTAAAATAAAATCTTAAAAATTAATGAAAATATATGTCAAATTCTGTTTAGCTTACACATAAGAGAATGTGTCCTGAGTAGAAACACAGGAAACAAAAGCAAAAGTCGAAAGTGGCATTACAGCAAACTAGAAAGAAATGTCATACACAAAAGAAATGCTCAACAGAAAGACAAGATATCACTGTATGATTTGGTACAACATTGAGTAGCAACATGATTACATAAAAAATGCATAATGAAGTGAAATGTATAAAGCAAAATGATAATCAAAATAATCATCAGGATAATAATTTCTAAAATTGACTAATAATCTGAATAGACATCTATCTAAAGGAAGAGCAAACGGAAAAATTGCTCAGAAAAATGATCAATGTCACAATTATAGATTTATAAATGAGAATATATTACCATACACCACAGCCTCATTTGAAATATGTATAAAACAAAATATAAAACTATAATGATCCGTGCTAAGGATGTGTAGAACGGGGAAATCATTACACTCCTGGAAGATAAGTAAATTCCTTCATTGGCTGTAAAAAGTGGTGTGAAGCTTCCATAAATCCTAAAGTACAGAATTTCAGTATAATCCACAAATTTCATTGCTAGGATATAGTCAAAGTTTCTGAAATGTGTATATCAAAGCAAACCATCACTATCATGTTTACCGTTACATTATTTTCAAAGCTAAGACCTTGACAAACCCAATGAGCTCTTTGAAGAATGACTGTGTGAGAAAATTGTCATAGATTTTCTGACCAAAGAAATGTGTAAAACCCTGTCATTTGGGGCACCATGCGCAGAATTCATGCAATTTTATGAATAAGCACTCACGGAAGGCCATGTGATCAGTCCTTGGCCCCAGCCCATGGAGCATTGGGAGATGGCAGAGCTTTGGAAGTTTTGGCTGGTGGACTATGTTTCCATCCCTGGAGCACACCTGTGTAAGGGATTCTCTGATTCAAGCTTTTCTGTCTTTTGTGATTTCTGGTAATTTGGACAGCTTCTTTGCACAGGATGTGCACTGAATTATCATCTCTTTTACTTAGGAAAATCATGGAAACCATGAGAACGTCTGCCAATTGATTTGTAGCTGTGAAACTGGGACAAAAAACAACTAATTTCTCTTTGAAATTTCTTATCTCAGGAATTAGTTGTAGTGAAACAAAGCAGAGCAACACACTAGGAATTCTTATAGTTAAGAGAAAACAAAACCAAGGACAAAGGGCAGAAAACTCAGGAAGCCTGAGTGCTATGGGGGTGCACTAAACAGCTGACCTCATGGAGAAAGAATAACTGATTGACACAGGTCAGGCTTATGGGGCAGACTGAGAAGTGGGGAGCTGATCCCTAGCGCTCTGTGCAGGGCATATGTTTCCTCCACAAGAGAAGACACATGTCTCACTCTCCTGGGACATTAGGTGAAGCTCTGAGGACTCACTTTGCAACACACTGCTGAGCAGTAGCTTTAATTATGTCTGCAAAGACTCAAAGGGGCACAGTGCAAGAAAATAAACTTACTTTGAATGGAATATTGAATTTTATCTAACCTCCTTCAAGAAAAATTAACTTTAATTTTTCTAAATCAAGCACCCAAGCATGTAGTGCCTTCTAAACAGGCTTCTGTCAGTGACTCCAACCTCAGGAGTCACAATATCATCCCTGTGAGCATGCTCCTAAGTGCTGAGCCAAATCCTGAGAACTTGAGTCAGAGATACAGAGGCTTCTATTCAGCTGCATCTTGGAATAAGCTGTACCCTGGAGCAGCACTGGGGCACGAGAGGCCCATGGTTCCACCTCTTCCTCACAGAGCAGTCAGTGGACAGAGGCAGGAGAGAGAGGCAAGCTGAGAAAAGCAGGCTGTTGTCCACCCCTCTCCTGAGCACAGGAAACCAGCCTGAGGGGGCAGTGAGACCACCTCTGTCTGCACCTGAAGCTGCAGAACCACATTTCAGTGTGTTTCTCGGTGGTGAGGAGGAGATAGAAGAAGATACTGAGGCAGAGTCTGGAGGCGGTTCCTCGGAGAATGAACTGCATGCATAAGAACATGAAAGTCCTGCAGCTAAACTGCTCTCCACACTAGCCAACCCATACTGAAGTACATGTGGCAGCAAACAGGAGAGTCCATGGAGACATGGGCTGACCTAGAAGGTGCTGGTTCTCACAGGGCCAAGGAGTGAGCAGCACCAGGTTGGTCCAGGGTGAGAACAGACAGCAGATATGTGGAGTGAGTGCGGGGACATTCTCACCTCAGGCAATGCAGGGCATAACAGGACATTCAGTCTCTTAGTCATGGACCGTGTCCAAGGAGAGACAGGAGAGCAATCAGATGATGTCACCCAGTACAGCTGGGTAGTGGGGTGTGATGTCTGTAAGCTGCATCCTCACCTAGCACTATGTCTGCAGTGTTGCCCACATGCAAGGGTAAATATTGTGTTTTTATGGGAAAAAAGCAGTCAATCTATGAACTATTTCTATTTTTTACACCTGCTCCAACTTTAAAACTCATTTATACTATTTCTGGTTTTCACTATAGACTTCAATTAATTGTATTACAGGATTGCTGACTGCTGAGTGAACATCAAATTTTATTCTTCTCTAGCAAATACGCTGGTCAGGGACTACTAGATTATGGGTCATATGTAAGATTCAGCTTTTAAGAAACTGTCCTCTCCTCCAGTGCAGTGCTGCCAGTTGATGTACATGAGGAAGTAAATCATGGGCAAGAGGTCTTGTGGGCTACATTTCATTCTCAGCCTCTTTAGGCAGTTTTGTCAAGTATATCAATCTTTAAAATTACATACACAGTTTTTTTATCGCCTATATAGAGATAAGCAGATGATATATCCATTAATGACGGATAGATAAAAGATGATGAAATAGTTGTGCATGGTGAGAGTGATGCAAATAGTTAAATTTTTCCATGATACATGCATGAAGGACAGATAATTACAAGGCACAAATGAAAAATAGATAACAAGAAAGTGTATAAATAATAAATTTATAATAGATACATAAATGAAAGGTGAATGCATAGAGTTGGTGAGTAAATAGACATATGACAGAGTATAGATGGATAAAATGATGATCATGGTGACAAATCCACATTCGTCAATGGACAGATGATAAAGAGATGTATAATTATGTAAAATCATTGCTCAAACTTCTCCATAATATTTAATACTTTTAAACATTTTGAAAATATGAGTTAATGACTGCTTACACTTTTGAAACTGTAGAGATATGGCCAAAATGATCTGCACCTAAGGAAATCGCCTCAAATTCATTTTCCTATGTCCCCAAATCCTTGGGATCCCAAAGATCTCTTCCAATGAGTTCATATCAGGCAGGAGCCAGAGTTCACACATTGCTTAGCCTTGTCCTCAGGGAATCAGGAGAGCACAGAACGAGCTGGGGTCCAGGTTACTATGTCCCTGTCCTCCTCTCTGGTCTTGACTCTGCTGTGGGCACCTTGTTCTTTCATGGTTCAACAATCAGGTTATCAGGTCATCAGTGTTTCCAGACACACTGACAGCAGCTTGCAGAGATGTCCAAATTTAACGGAGGGAAATTTAAGTGCAACAAAGTCACTCTGTGGTAAAATAGTAACTATATTGAAGACAGTGTATATAAGATTTTTTGGCTACTGAATGTAGGTCTGAAAAAACACTGCTCAGTCAGTGCCCTATGAGTGCAGGATGTGTGACAGCATGTTATCTACCAATGAGTTGCGGAGATGAGCTCCTACACAATGGAATCTATCACAGCTCACCAAGGTATCACCTACATCATCAAGAATGGGTAAATGAACACCTCCAATAACAGGTGAACACTCAAATCAACACATATGTTGATGTCCAGCCAAGAACAGAAAAGTTTGTGCATGAACAGAATTGGAAAATGCCCTTCAGGATGAGATGCCTGACAGATGAATTGGAGGGTGGAAGGCAGATTTGCAGTTCACTAAGAAATAAATACCAAATCAAATATTTCTACATCTAAAAACTATTGAGACAGTATAATCTCTTGTGCTGTGTACAATGGCTTCATTGAAATCGAGTTGTGCAATTAATGATGAAGTAGATGAGAAAACAAATAAAAGCCTGATTGCATAAAAAATTACCACTGTAGCATCATCGACATAGAAGGTCTCTAGAATTTCTCTGGCTTCACTACTGAAGAAACTCTCCAGGCGGTCTGTCACTACAGGACTGTAAAGCTGGTTTCCTAGAGTTGTATGCACAGTGCAGCCCCTACTTGTCCTCAGTTTTCCTGGAGGGCGGTTTATTTCTGGATTCACACTTGCATCAAAGCACTGTGTGTCTTGCACAGTAATAGGTGATTGTGTCTTCTATTGTGACAGAGTTCAGCTGCAGAGACAACTGGTTCTTGCCTGTGCCTCTGGAGATGGACATGCGGTGCTTAATGGACGGGTTGTACCTGGTGCTAACACTGTCGTTTATAGCTCCCAGCCACTCCAGGCTCTTTTCTGGGGACTTATGGATCCAGCTCCAGTAGCAAGAAGAGGTTGTGATGGAGAATCCAGAGAATGAACATGTGAGGATCACAGTCTGCAAGGGCTTAACCAGGCAAGGCTGCACTGGGGACAAAAAAACCATCCCATCAGTCACATGCTTTGGTAACATTTCCACTGACCTATGTCTGATATTTTGTACGCTCACCATGAGGACCTATCACGAGGCAAACAAGAAGACCCAGCAGACTCATCTTTTAGACCAACTGCCACCTCCCATAAGCCCTCAACACTGTCTTGGGCTGGAGCTGTAGGGCGTGCACAGCCCATGAGGAGATTTTCAAACTCATGCTGCAGTTTGTATTTACACATAGGGTGCACACTTCCTATATAAATGGGATATTGAGGTCAACTATGTTTACTCCTTTTGTGTTACTGAGTGGGAAACTCACTATAAATTCTAGCTGCGTTTGAGTCTATGATAATTGGGAAGTCAAATTCAGAGTAGTGGTGTAGGAAGCGCAATAATGACCCAACCTTCCTGGCCATTTGCTCTCATTGTACCCAACTCGCTTCCCAGCTGGGTTGTGGTCCTGGTAATTCAGGACCAAATTGAGTTCAGCTCCCTCTGTGTCTTGCTGGTCTCTCTCTTATGATTCCATCCATGCTTCTTGAAAACTTGCTTCACTGTCATTTCTGTTGTCAGGAGAGTTCCACCTGCCTTCTGCCCTAAGATATCCTCTGATCCACATGAACAGAGTCAACAGAAACGAAATAAGGACGTGAGTTCTGTGCTTACCACACCAAGAGGTTTCTAATCCTCTGGGAAGAGAAGGAGGCCTTCCATGTGAGTTTCTTCTCCCCAAACCATGTTGTGTAACAAGTAGGTGGTCATGGCCTGTCTACATTTAGCTTCTCCTCTGTTGTGTGGATTGTATTTCTACATTATAAATATTTAACTCATGTTAGTTTGCTCTTTTAAACAATTATATATAATGGATGCCATGTGCACAATAGCAATGTCTCTAAAATTCAACCTGAACACTTGCTAGTCATTTTGTATCCACGTTCTTTATGGTTCGTTTTTTGAAAAACAGTGTCACTTCAACATCCAGGATATGACACTGCCCATTAACTCGGTAGATGGCAGAGTGTGGCCTCAAATGCATGGGGATCTACCTGCCTCACCCTCTAAGGGTCAGAATTGTAACACTACACTAACCTATGACTCCATTTTATGACTTTATCCAAAATACGCTACTTGTAGTACAGAGGAGGATATTTGGACAGAGAAAATAAACCTGCAGGAACCGGTTCCTCTGTCTCCTCTCCAACAGACATAACCACGTGTCACATCCTGCTCTACCACCTTATATATGACCTTATTTGTGTTTCTGGAAGGCATTTACAGCGCAGGGAAAGTCTTCTTGGTTCCTCTCCTTGCAGAATAAAAGGTGTAGACAGGAGGCTAATACAGGCGATCTGAGCAGGGCTGAGTCAGTGTAGTAACACACCCTGGATTCTGAATGTCTGCATGTGACAAATATATGATCTACATCAATTTTTTCAGTGATTCTGTGCCTTTCATTACTGGTAATAAATCTAAGAAATTATGGATCTCACATCTACAAGTCATAATATGCTCTTTGAGATAAGATGTTCATAATGCCTCCTAGCAAAAGTGGAAAACTGATAAAGTATTTATATGTACACTTCCTGCTCAGGGCCTGCTTCCTGCAGCTCTCCCCAAACAGGTACCAGGTAGGATCCTCACCAAGTAACACAAACAGCCCCGCTGCTTTTATAATGGCACAAGGAAGATGCTGCTGCTGCTGCTGCTGCTGCTGCTGCTGCTGCTGCTGCTGCTGCTGCTTCTGCTGCTGCTGTATCTATCACACCCAGTCCTTTCTCACCAGCATAAGTGTAGCCATGGTCAGCAAGGAAGACCAGACCTCAGGATGCTAGTAAGGACTACCAGAGTGCCATCAGGAGAAGCCTTTCTCCTACTGCCCACTTTGACACAGAGCCCTGGCTCCCAGGTCCTCACTGCATGGAGTTGATCCTTTTACCAGACCCAAAAACATCTGAAGATTTACATGTTTCAGATGAGACAAACTCAGGAAGATCCTCTTTATGGCTCTTGAAATGCTTTGTCATATTATTTTTTGAAAGAAAATGTACTTGAACATACATGACTGATTTAAGTCTTCTTACTCTTTGAGTAAGCTTAAAAAGACATAAGTCCTCCCCCATGCATATGCTGTTGGAGGGAGTGTCTGCATGATTTCTACCCAGATTTGACTGAGACAACAGCGAAGTGTAGCCAGGAGCAGATGGACTGGGCCCCAAAGTCTCCCTCTGGAAAAGCAGGCTGAGGAGGAGGAAGACTCAGTGAGGGAGGCAGGAAGCAGAGAGAGGTTGGGGATGACAGGGAAGATGCCCCTGAGTCAGCAGGTGAGCCGATTCAGTAGCGGTGCTCTGTGTCCTCTGTCAGATTCTCAGTGGAAGGTAAAAAACCTACAGCAATGTGTGGACAAACACATCTGCATAGAAAATATTTCATAACATTAGGATCAAAGAGCTTTGCATGAACCAGCACTGGATAATGAGGAGATTTGCCTGATGGTAGATCGCAGATGCGCCCTTAATAGTGTGTGAGTAATCATCAGGTGTTTCTAGGCCAAACACTGTGGAGTACACTGTGGAGTCACCTGGCTTTAAATAAGAATTCACTGAAAAACATGAGGTGCATCTTGTCATGAGCTAGAAGCTAAAAAACAAAAAGGCTTTCTTGGTGAACACAAAATTGGGTAGGCTTAGAGACAAGAGCTTCTCCAGGATCCAGAGTCCTGGAAGAGATGACAATGTAATGGCAACAAAATCCTTGAGTGATTCTCAGGCTCTCTCCTGTTGATCCCTCATGCTTCGTGTGTTCTGCGTATCCCCTGCTGGTCCCGTGGATGCCTGCAAGGAGGTTTGTGTGGGCTCATCATACATATGGCGGTCTTCACCCTTTACATACACTGTTATTGGACACACAGGATTGTAATGGGTGCTGACTGAAGGAAGTGGCTCCAAAATATTGGTGACTGACACTTGGGGAAACCTCGAGAAATGAGACTTGAGGTCACGTCTTCCACTTGTGATGCTGTCAAGCTCTCAAGTTCCCGCTCTCCTCTTGTGGTGGGAGTGGCAGATTCTATATACACTTGGGATCTCTTCTCTATTTTCCTGTTGAGCAGCCTCTGGTTTCTCTATGTCTACCCTGCTCTCCTTATCACAGGTTCTTTTTATGTCACCTCAGTGGCCCCTCTACTACACCTGTGGCACGTATAGCTTGGCCAGTGTAGGAAATCACCAATTTATTACATTTGCTTTGATTTGCTCTGGTGTTCAATCATTGTGTCATTAGAGATGAGCTCTTTTGTGCCATTTGTACAGGAGATTTGTTGCTTATACCTCTATGCATGGTTTCCACATTAGTATATTACTAAAACTTTGCAGTATGTTTTGAACTTTAAATTTGATTTCTGTGCTGTTTATTTGCTAAAGTTTTTGTTTGTCTTTGACAATGATGCTTTGCAGGAATTTTACACACATACAGTGAGATAAAACGTTTAGCATAGAGTTGAAAAAGATTTTCAGTATTAAATTATAGGTGACTCTATGATAAAAATACTTACTCTGTATGTTCATCACTGTAAGAAAATATATGCTATTTCTAATTTTTCCCTTGGTAATTCATACCCCCGTAATCCCTGGATATTGTAACAGTATTTTCATGATGTAGTGATATGAAAAATGTTGATATTATTTTTATCTACCTTCATATAGATGGGAGTATTTACATCTAAGAATATGTGTTTCAATGAATGTACATGCAATCACAAAGATATAATTTAATTTTCTTTATGGATGAGGAATATTTCATGTGTTGATAAAAATTATTTGATCCTCCTCCATCAGTTGACAGATTTTCCACAGTTTGTCTGTTTTGTTTACCATGAAAAATTTTTGAAGACTCTCAGCTTGCAAAATTTGGTATATACTCAAAATTTGAAAACTCTTGGTTAACTACCAAATGATAAAATCCTGTGGGGAATTCACAGTGTTAATTTGAAAAGTTACTCTACTAGTAGATGAGCTAGAATATGTCTCACCTTCTCCAACATTTTCCAGCATTCTAATATTTCCATACCCATAATAGTTTGTGCATTGCCTTCAACTTGTATCCTAAGCAAAAATATTGCCACAAAATGCAAAAAAACTGAAATTATTTTGCTAGGCATTGAATTGAGATAAAAACTATTATAGGAACCTTACCAACATTTTCTATAATTGGCAAATGCACAAAGGCAGAAAAGGATCTGCAATCCCATGCCAGGGTCAGCGATTGGGCTGTGCCACAATGGATGGGGACTGCTGAACTTGGCTGGGGTACCGTTGGCATTGAGAAAACTGATTTATAATGACTTTGCACTGATTGCTGCAGTTTTTATCAGCATGCACTCACAAACAGTATCCTTCTTAACTTTTGATTGGGGACATTGTTAATACAGAAATTATTTCAGCAATTTGTCAAAGCATTAAAAGATCTATAGCTATAAAATATTATTAACCTAACATCCATGTAGAACATGTTATGAAAGACATACAGGGCCATCATTACTCCACTTCCATAGAGGGAAATGGGTCACAGGTGGACGAATTATGAGGATGACCCAGAATCTCAGCAGCTAACATCCCCCCAGGGTCTCCGTGCAGCTGCTCCTGTGCCAGGACGTGGAAGGGCTGGCTCCTGGGAAACGTGATCCACCTGAGTACTCCTTGGCTCCCTCTGAAGGGACTGCACAGCCCTGAGCTGTGAGGGGCAATGTCTGTGTGTTCTGATCCCTGCAGAGGTGAGGGTTGTGGCTGGGCTCACACTGCCCACCCCTCACTGTGTATCCAGCTAACATCCAGAACTTTACCAGGTTCCTAGAGCTTCACCAAGACCTTAGCCATATGCACACAGCAGAGCCACTGTAGTGCTTATTTGACCCACTATAGTGTGAGTTCTGCTTAGCCCAGAATATGTCCTATCCAAGCAGGAACAGCAACTAGACTGATACACGGAAGTGAAGATGGATATGAGAATTTGAAGGATTCAGGATAAATGTTACATGGAGTAGCCTCAGATCCTGACAGGAACCCACATTTCACCTCAATTTATTTATTTTTCAATTTTATTAGTTTATGTGTGCAGCTCATGCACTCGACAGTCATCCTGGGGAGTGGTTATGTGCACACACTACAGTTAGGCTCCTTCTTTAAAACCACATTCTGCCCCCTCACATGCAACCCCCTTCTCCAATTCACCTATTCCATATTTCAGTCCTCCGGATGTTAATCTTACTGAGCTCGTGTTACGCCATGTAATATTTACAATACGAATTATTAGTGTATTGAGGAAATTTGGTAACAATGGTAGCACTGAAAATAATTATGACACTCAGTTATGTGATAGAGTCCTGTTCTGTGTCAAAATAGAGCTCCATTCCATTTTGTTCACTTACATAGATCATGGATTTTTTAATGTCACTTAATTTGTAAGGCAAAATAGTGAAAGGACCTTAAAATGTTGTGTTCTCTATATTGGATCCCGTGTTAGAACTTTATGCCCATTGTATGGCTTTATGCTCTCCTAGGTTGTGGAGAGCTTTGTGATCTGGCTCCGGGACAGAGAATGACACAGCTGCTGAGGTTCACATCCCCTCTCCCTGTGGTGATAACTTGTCTGATTTGTGTGCATTCTGCTGCCTCCTAAGAGCAAACCAAACAGTGATAGTATTGGTGCCTGTTAGCGACTCTCTCATTGTTGACTGTTGTTAACTCTCTCACTCTACTTCTGTTTTCACCTGTTCTTTATCTGTAAAAGTTTCACCAGATATAAGGCATCAGCTGACCATATGTAAAGTGTGTCCCTGAGAAGTATTAACACACACGGAAAGGCGCACAACCACACACACCCAAAGCATGAAGTATGCGTGTCATCCTCCATGGGTCTAGAGGCTGCTTTTTGGTGCCCCCCTCCCTTTTTCCCACCCACATGCCATCATCAAGAAGTTCGTAACCATCCTCAGCCTGCTTCATGTTAACTTTCCTTTCCTATGAATCCTGTACACTGTCTCTGGGGATGGAAACTTGTTCAGACATTTTAAATCTGTATGGATATTATTCAAATATTGAAGGCAAAAATTCCATATGATCCAGCTATTCCCATTCTACACATCTTCACCAAACATCTAAAAACATCATGCTGCAGCACTGTATACATATCAATGTGTGTACAACATGATTCATAATAGCTAAATCCTAGAAAAAACCTGTATATCATAAACGTATGACTGTTTAAATAAAATATTGTAGTTGTACATAATGCACCACTACTCAGCAATAAAGAGGGATAAATTCTAGAGAAACATCATGTCTAACTGAGAGTAAGGGCAGACATGGTATTGGAGTACCTGCGTGATAAGTATTATATGAAGAACATGTTCTAGATCCCAACAGTAAACCACCTTTCACTTTCTTCTATATCTTCTCTTGAGGCAGATCCTGTGCTCTGTCTGTGACTCTGACTGCTGCCTGCTGACCTTGGTGCCCTGCAGGAAGCTTTGTGTCTGGGCTCACACTGATTTCCCCTCACACTGGATGCCTATGAACACAGAGACATACCCTTGAAGATTTATAGAACTTCACTAGGACAGGTCTGGACTCCTGAAGCATGTGCTAGAATAAGTAATGCTTCTATGGAAAAATTGTAGTCAGTCTCTGAACAATCTCTATTTTGTACACCTGCTCCAACTTTAAAATCATCCGTCCTGTTTCCAAATTTCAATACACACATTGCATTAATTGTGTTGGAGGAGTGTTGATTGCAGAGTGAATAAAAAACAATAGCAAAAACTCAGGACTGGGGTGGCTAGCTTTTCCATTATGTTCAAGCTTAATTTTTTAAGAAAACATAGTCTCCCCCAGTGCAGTGCTGTCAGTTGATTTGCAAGTGGGTGTGAAACATGGGTAAGTGGTTTTTGTGTTATATCTTCTTCTTGGCCTCTTTAGAGAATTTTCTCAAGTATATCAATCTTTACAATTACATGAAGTTTTTATATGACCTCTATTAATAAAGCACTTAAGATAAGCAGATAATATATGCACAAATAACAAGTAGATGAAAGCTGATTAAATAGTTAAGATGTTGATGGCCAGAGTGATACAAACCAGTTAAAATTTGGGTGCTACATATATGAAGAACAGATAATTAAAAAGCACAATTTGAAAAGTAGATAACAAAAATGTGTATAAATAATAAATTTATAATAGATACATAAATGAAAGATGAATGCTAGAGTTGGTTGGTAAATAGATGTATGACAGAGCATAGATGGATAGAATGATTATCATGGGTAGAAACACACATAGATCAATGGACAAAAGATAAAACAGATGGAAAGTTATGTAAAATTGCTGCTGAGATTTCCTCCATAACAAGTAAATTTTTCAAAATTTTGAATGTATGAATGAATGCTTGGTTACACTTCTGAACCTATAGAGATACAGCCACTGTTATCTGCATCTTAGCGAATCTTCTCAGTGACATTTTTCTGTGTCCCCAAATTCCTGTGATCCCAAAGCTCTCTGTCTCCATGATTTCATGCTGGCAGGAGTCAGTGTTGAGTAGTGGTCCAGCGCTGTCCTCAGCGACTAAGGATAGCACAGAGAGAGCTGCAGTCCAGGTTTCTCTTTGGGCAAGCCCTGTCCTACTCTCTGGTCTTGACTTGCTGTGGGCACCTTGTTCTTTCATATATGCATGGTCAACTTACCAGGTTAACTGACAGATGAGGAAAAATAGGCCACAGTGTTTCACACATGGTGATGCAATCTTAGAGAGATGACCAAATTTTATTGAGGGTAATGTGAATAAAACAAATTCCCTTAGCATTACAAAAAGCCAAGATATTTGAGACATTCCAAAACAATTTCTGAGACTCACAATTACTGACTCTAGGTCCTAATAAACACTGTTTTGGCAATGCCCTATGACTGCAAGATGTGTGACAGCATGATGGTCTCTACCAATGACATGCCAAGAGGCTCCTTCCTATTGAAATCTACCACAGCTCTCCAAGGAACTTCCCTATATTGCCAAGTGTGGGGAAATGAACAGCTCCAATAACAGGTGAACACTCAGATCAACACTCAGTGATGTCCAGTCATTCAGAGTAAAAGTCTCTGCATGAACAGAAGTGGAAAGTGCCCTTCAGGATGAGATGCCACACAATTGCATGTGAGAATAGAGGAAAGACCATCAGTTAACAGAGAAATAGCTATCAAATATTTATACACCTAAAAACTATTGAGACAGTGTAAACACTTGCATTGTGAAGAAGGGTTTCACTGAAAATGCGCTGTGAAATCATTAATTAAATTGACGGGGAAATGAATAAAGCCCTGAATCCATGAAAACATAACAATGTAGTATCAGTGACATAGAAAGTCTCTAGAATCTCTGTCTCTTGGCTACTGAAAAAATTCTCCAGACAGTCACCACAGGGCTATGAAGTTGGTTCCCTAGAGCATTGTGTTCAGCATGCTCCGTGCTTGTCCTAAGTTTCCCTGCAGGGAGGATTTTGTTTGGGCTCACATTTGTTGCAAAGCACTGTGTATCTTGCAGAGTAATAGGTGGCTGTGTTCTCTGTGGTGACAGAATTCAGCAGCAGGGAGAACTCGTTCTTGGCTATGTCACTGGAGATGGAGATGTGGCTATTAACAGAAGGGTTGTAGCCAGTGCCACCGTCATAGTTTGTGTACCCCATATACTCCCGACTCTTTACGAGGACTGACGGATCCAGCTCCAATAGTAACCACTGATTATGATGGAGAATCCAGAGATGGAGCAGGTGAGGGACAGGGTCTGAGAGGGCTTCACCAGGCCAGGCCCTGACTCCTGCAGGTGCACCTGGGACAGGACACCTGGAAAAAATAAATACCATCCAATCACTCACGTGCATTGGTAACCTTTGAATGGACCCTTGTGGGATATTTTGGACAGTCACCATGGGGACCCATCACTAGGCGCAGGAGAAGACACAGAAGTCTCATCTTGTGGACCATACCTACGCCTTCCTGAGAGACCTCAGCCCTGTCTGGGGATAGAGCTGTGAGTTCCTAAACTGGCAGCAGATTAGGAATCTAAAGCTGGAGCAGATATTTGCACATACTGAGCACATTTCGTGCATGAAGGGGATATTAAGGCCAGAATATTTCTGCTTCTTTTGCGCTAGAATCTCTTGTTCTGAATTCAAGCTGCCTTTGAGTCTCTGATAAGTGAGAAGATAAATTTAGAAGAGTGTTGGAAGCAGGGTAATGAAGACCTCATCTTCCTGATCGCAGGACGGGATTCCTCCTAGCCTTTCTCCCTTCCTGTATCCCAGTCCAACTCTTTTCCTATCCAAGCTCTGGTACTGGTTCTCAGGAATAAACAAAGTACAGCTCCGTGTCTCCTTGTTCTCTCTCCTATGGTTCCTTCCATGCTGCTTGAGAGCTTGCTTTACTGTCATTTCTGTTGTCACAGAGATCCACCTGCCTCCTACTCTAAGACACCCTGGGATCCAAGTCCCATCTGATCAGAGCCAGCCAAACCTGTAAATCAGTCTTTGAGTTGTGTGCTTACATCACAGAGAAGTTTCTAATCCTCTGGGAAGAGACAGGGGCCATGTATTTTTGTTTTCCTGCACCCACATGACCATGTGTGTCTACTGAGTGTTCGTTCCCTTTCCAGATTCCGCTTCTGCTCATGTTCTTTGGAGGTCATTCCTAAATTGAGCACATTAATAATATTTTGCTTCTCATTTTTAAGTAATTATGTGTTATGAACACCATGCCCAAAATAACAATGTCTCTAAAATTCAACCTGCTCTCTTGCTCATCATATTGTGTCCACATTCTTTCAGATGGTTGAGTTTTGAAGGCAAGCATAACTTTACAGTTCTGACTCTGAGATTTCTCTTTACTTCACTGGGTGACAAAGCTCAGTCACAAATGTATCATGATTTTTTTGTTTCATCCTCCTGATGGTCTGAAATACAGAACTGTGAAGCCATGCCTGACTCAAAACTATTTCTTTCTGTTGTTTGTTAAAAATGGTTTTCCATTCCAAGTTGACCTTAGTTTAGATGTTATGATTCTATTTCCTACGTCTTTCAATTTCTGGCTATGTGCATATGTGTTAGCATTTCTGGTTTATGGCCTCATTCTTCTTTTTGCAATAATTCTTAGCTATCTTATTCCAGACTACAATGACTTTAACAATGGTATGTCAATTGTAACATCTTCATGATCCATGACATACCTACCAATGACATTCTTCTCCAGGGAAAAGAGTTGAGGTCCTTTTAATGAAATCTTTGCCTTCAAGACTAACAATAGTCATCACATTCTAGAGTTTTGAGAGAAAGATGCTCAATATTAAGATTCACATAATTTGTAACCAGAGCAAAGTGGTCAGATCTTGCTTTTTTCCAAGAAGTTTTCATGGAAGTCTTTGATGTCTAGAACAACATGAAGAATATTTACAGTGGCATTGCCATATCCAGTTCAGAGCACAACAGACATAGTCAGTGAGGCACATTACTCCCTGTCCTACTGTGCAGACACCACATAGGATATGTGCTGTGTCACTCTAGGATATGTCTAATGATTTCTCTTGGGTAATTGCACAAAGGATGAGGGAGCCTCCCCCCTCTTGGCAAGGAACTATGTTTGTGCCCCTATCAGGCAGACATTTGTCCATGGGTGTGAGCATCGTGTATGAGAGTGGGGTGAAAGGTCAAGTCCTTTTCCCAAGTATAAACTCAACAGCTGGTTCACCTGCATGTATCCTCTGTGGTCATGATGGAGCTACCTGTGGGATCTGCAGCTGTGACATCCATTTTGGTCACTCTCCTAAGCTTCACCTGGTGCCCTTTATCCTTAATGGTTTCCCTGGAAAATCTGTGGTAATTCTTTTCCAGCACAGTCATCTACACCTCGATTTTACTGCTCTACCCTAAATAGAATGCTATTCACACTGTCGAGGAGGACATTAGGCCAGAGCAAATGACTCTGAGGAATGGGCTCTTCTGTTTCACTTCAACAGTCACAACAACATGTCACATCCTGTTCCCCTACTTGACATATGTACTAAATAACAAAAGGATTTTAGGTTATGAGGGGAATGTCCAGGAGGAGATTTGGGACCCAGCATTGTATTTCTCACTTTTTCCTTCACAGACAGACAGCATAGTTTGACCGCGACATTTCCACCACTAGTCCCACTGTGATGCACTGAGCTGTCACAGGTCCAAGGAAACAACACAGTGGGAAAATAGAACAAAGCCTACAGAATCCTAAGCTAACAAACCTGCCCTGTTTTGGAGTTCCTTTATCACTGTATTTCTTACAGCAAGAGAAGCCTGGCTGACATAATAGTTGTGCACATATGACAATATTATATTTTCCATTCATTGACAGAAAATTTATTTGTGATTTGTGTAATTTTTCATTTGTTTCACCAATATTTTATACTTGTAATTATTTCAATTTGTCAAATTTTTGATCAAATTGATTTCCAATTTATTTTGCGAAGCTATTGCAATTTATTTCTCTCACAATTTTTGTTTTTGTCTTTTTGAGGCAAGGGCTCACTGTGCAGTTCGGACTGCCCTAAAACTCACCTTGCAGGTCAAGCTGATCTCCAAATTGCAACAATCCTCCTGCCTCAGCCTCTTGAGTGTTGGGATTACTGGCATGCATCATGATACCTGGCTTAATTCTCCTCTAATTTATTTCAAAAACTTCACTAACGGCATCCAGAAATGTTGGTTTTTTTAGTTTGATTATATTTTATGTATTTTTTCTGAATTTGTTTTCAGTTTTATCATTTGTGGTGGATTATTTAAAATTGCCAGAAATATATTTATGTTATATGTAAAAATGAAACGTGAATTCTTTCTTCACAATGTGTATGGTCTTAAGATATATTTTTTCCTCACTTTTCAGATGAGAACTTTCAGGACGACATTTAATATAAGTCATGGAATTGGTCCTCATTTCTTGTGCTGCATTTTGGGGAAACAAAATTTTCCCTTCTGCCCATTCAGTGATTACCCGTTTTTTGGTGCATTATAGTTAATGTTATATTCTTTTATAGAAATCTATTTGAGAGATTTTATCACTCACAGATATTGGATTTAACCACGTTTCTATTCAGCACTATTTGATATGATTCTCTGATTTTTGTTATGCATTGTCTTTGTGTTTTTAAAAAATATTTAATTATTTACCCACAGAGAAGTCCTTTCTGTCTTTCATTTACTTTACTTTGCATCTTGAGAACATACTTATGAATGAAATGAAATATATATATATATATATACACATATATATATATATATATATATATATATATATATATATATATACACACACTCCCTTCTGCAAAACACTGAGGCAGTACCCCTTTATTTTGAATTGTTTGTCATTACTAATCATAGTTGTTCTTAGATTGTCCTTGTTTTTTGGTTCACATACGGAAGATAAGGATCAGGAATTCACCCATTTCTGTAGGCTCATGTTTTATTATAGCTGCCAGAAAGAAACTAAGGCCGCTGATTCACATAGTATTTCCATCTGCAGTTTCATGAGGAAACTCCCTACAGGTAATACAAAGAGAGTTTCACCTGCAATAATTTACATTCCCTCCACTGATACACTAGGGCTCCATTTCTTCAACATACTTTACAACACTTGCTATTATTCATCTTGTTAATGGTCACTGCAACAGATGACACAGCATTACTTGTTGGAATAAAGACCTTTTGTCAACTATTGTTTTTCACAATGTAAAAAATAAATTACACATACGTGCATGGGTCTGTTTTGAGTTAGAGTAATGCAGTGAAGGCATTTTGTACATGGTATTAGAGTGGTGTTAGAGTGTATTTTCCTCTGTTTATTCCATCATGATTCTTTTCTTGGACGAAGAGGACATATTTGATACATAGACACCAAAATTTAAAATGGCAAAAACCTGTGGTGGATGCAACTTTAGGCCCTGTCAGATATTACTTGGCTGCATTTTCTGACGTCCTGATCTATGTGCCTTGGATACCTTTGGGCCCATCTCCCTTGCTTAGAGATTACAGCACACTGGTGCACACTGTTGACTCCCCAGGAGACTCGGGAAGGTGAGGACTCCGTGAAAGTCAGATGAGGACAATCAGTTTTGACATCACATCCCACACTGAGAGAAATTTTACTTTTGCCATAGTAATACTCTTTTATATTGCCCATAAATTTGAAAATAAAATTAAATTTGTATAATTTGTAATACATGTAAATTTAGAGGAAATAGTGAGTGTTGTGCACAAGAATGAATTTGAAGGAGTCTTCAGCTGTTTCCTGTGTATGTGGAAGTCATTTCTGATCCTCAACTGAGATGCGCCAGGAGTTACCACTGGTGAACGAGTGGCCAGAGGTTGAGTAGGTGAGAGGCAGGGTCTGTGAGCGTGTCTGCAGGCCACGACCCTACTCCTGCAGCTACACCTGGGAAATGGCCCCTGGGAACAGAAAACCACAGTGAGTCCTGGGTCAGATGCAGCTTCTCCATGTCTTCCACAGTCCCTGAAACTCTCAGCTCTGGGAACCAATGCCAGGAAGAGGAGGAACCCAGACTGCTCCATGTTCTTGTGGATTAGGTCCACTCATTGCAGCAGCAACCTTCAAGATTGACAGAGAAGCCGAATTTAAGCCAAGGCTTGCTGTGCTTTAATCTCATTGTCTAGTTAGGTATTTGCGCAAATGATGCACACTTGTATATGAAAGGACGCATGAGAGGGGGGCTGTCCCAGTCCTCCCTCAGGGGGTGATACTGCTTGTACCCTCAGAATGCTCAGCGCTCTTCTTGGGGTCCACTGCACCAGGCCCAGGGTCCTCTTACTCCAGGGCAGGACATGAGGCGGACAATCATTTATGGAGATTGGTTATTTTGACTGATGGAGAAAACAATTTTAGGCTGCAATAACCACTCAGCACTGGGGATTAGCATGTTACTGCATGTTGAGTAGGGAGCACTTGTTTATGTAGAGATAGATGCATTCCCACAGCATGAGAGATGCTGCAGGGAAATACAGATATATACATAGGCTCTCAAGTGAAGGATTCCAACTCCAATCCATTGCTGCTTTCCTAAGCTCATTTTAAAAATGTGGATATTACAAAACACTGTGGCAGCAACAAAATCTTGCAATCCTATTTGGTTGAAAGTAAACTGACTCCGACACAAATTTTTGATAAGTTAAGAAGACTTCAGCTACTCATGTGACTTGGGTATATATTTCTTTATGTGAATTTCATTCAGGAGTGTGGATTTGAAAGGTCTCTGTGGAGGGGAAATGTGTTAAGTAGTAGAAGCAGCATTTTATTTTTAGTATGGTATAAATAATGTGCTGACAGGATGTCAGCTCGTAACATTGTCGAACCAGAACTCAGCACCAAAGCCTTGATTTTCCCATGGAAATCTGAAGTTTTGCAAGAAAACTCTGGGCTGTAGGCTCCCACCTTGCAGAAGAACATTGATGAGCCTGATCCTCCTCAGAGCTGGAGAAGGAAAGCTGGGAAAACCACTCTGCTCACTGATTCACATGCGGTGGCCAGTGGCTGACCCTCAAGGACTCCGTCTCATATTTCCAAAGTTCCAATTCTTTGTTCATTCAGAAACCAAGAGAGGAAATAAAATCCAAAATGCACAATAGATATTATGAAAGGGGGAGAAACTGCTCCTTTTTATTCTCTGAGAGGATCCTATAGCTAGCAGTAGGCCACTCTCATGAATTTTTTTTTTACCTTTTTGTTATAAAATAATTCTTTTTTTTTTTTTTTGGTACCGGGGATCGAACTCATGACCTTACGCATGGCAGGCAGGCGCTTAAGCCACTGAGCTAAATCCCCGGCCCTATAAATAATTCTTTTGATAATTTTGCATCTATGTTCTTCAGAGATATTGTCTCATAGCATTCTTTTGTAAATCTTCCTTTAGTTAGCAGTCTTGTAGTTTCATAAAATGAATATGGAAGTCATAGTTTTCTATTTACAAATACATTGAAGCAGATAAATGTTAAACCTGATTTAGCTACTTAACAATGCATACGAAGATAAACATTACGTAGGATACTCAATCAATATGCACACATTAGTGTCTGAAAAATCAGAACATCAATTGAAACTAAAGTGAAGAAAATGATTTGGAATAGATTGGTAAGAATTAGAATTGTTTCTTCTTTAATTATTTGATAAAAATAGGCACTGATTTCACCAAGTTCTATTATTTTGTAGAGATATTTTATTGCTGATTCTCTTTCATTACTAATCTTAGCTCTGTTTAGAATTTCTTTCTTTTTTTCTTTAGTTCATTATTGGCAAATTATATGTTTAGGAATTTTTCCATTTTTGTAGGCTGATGTTTAGTCATAGCTTTAGAAAACAAGATAAGATGACTGGATCACATAGCATTTCCATCTACAGTTTTATGAGGAAACTCCCTACAGGTAATATAAAGAGAATTTTGCTGCAATAATTTACATTCCACCCAACAATGCACTAGGGCTCCATTTCTCCAACATACTTTGTAGCACTTGCAGTTATTCATCTTGTTAATAGGCATTGCACCAGATGTCATAGCATTATTTGTTGAAATTAACATCTTTTGTCAACTACTGTTTCAGACAACGTAAAGAATAAATTGCACGTGTGTGTGGGTCTGATTCTAGATATAGGAGTGCATTGAAGGTATTTTGTACATGATGTTAGAATCAGTGCTTCTCTGTTTACTCTGTCAGGATCATTTTCTAAGAGAAAAAGTCATATTTAATACATTGACATCAAAATTTTGAATGATGACGTTCTATGGTGGATGGACGTTCAGCTCCTGCCCAGTGTTTCTTGGCTGCTGTTTCTGACGTCCTGCTCTATGTGCCTTGGGTATCACTGGTCTCCTAGCTCCCTTCCTGAGGAATCAGGGCACACACGGGTGTACACTGGTGACTCCGTGGGAGATGCTGCTGGAAGGTCTTGTCTTTAATTCAAAGAAAGTAGAATAAAAAACAGATTGGAGAATAAAGATTAAATGAAAATGCATTATTAAAAACATAATTAGATGGTACCTGAGTTTACTTTATGCAGTTATATAGTATGAGGAACGTAAGATTTAAGTTTTCAAAATTTTTATCCATTATTAAGCTCAAGTTATCTCTGTCATGCCTCTAATCTAAATACAAAAACTGGTAGTAAAAGGGATCATCAGTAAGCTGTTCTTTTCAATGGAAAAAAGGTTTGAATTATTGCTTGTGTGTCCTCACGTTCCAGTCCTGTGATCAGAAAAGACTTATTTTTACCTTCAACAATTACACTTGAACATGTGTGCAGGTGACAATATGTTACAATTGAATGAAATTTCTTCTTCAGGAGCAAGAAAGATAAGCACAGATTCATGAATGTAGAGGGTCCGTGGAATATGTCATGTGGACTTGAAGCCTCACATGCCCTCTAGAAATAATTCTGCTCCACCCTCTGCTCCTAACCTGGGCAACGCTGTATTTCGTGTGTTGTGCGCCCCCTGCTGGTCCTGAGCACCACAACAAGGAGGTTTGTGTCCAGGCTCACACTGATGTCCTCTCACTGTGTCTTTGCACAGTAATACACGGCCGTATCCTCGGGTTTCAGTTTGGTCATTTGCAGATACAGTGTGCTTTTGGAGTCAGCCCTGGAGATCGTGAATCTGCCTTTCACGGATGTAGCATATTGTGTTGTGTAACACCAGCCTTGTTTCAGATAAACCCAACCCACTCTCGGCCTTTCCCTGGAGCCTGGCCCATCCAGCTCATGAAATAATCACTGAAGTTGAATCCAGAGGTCAGGCAGGAGAGTTTCAGAGATACTCCAGGCTGCACAAAGCCACCGCCAGACTCCACCAGCTGCACCTCAGCCTGGACACCTGCAAACACAGAGACATCCTGCTCAGGAAACTGTCACATGTGTCTACCTTTTATCCCCCTCTCTTCCACTAAGTATCTTGTTCTTCATTAATTACCTTTCAAAACAGCAGCAAGGAACTAACCAAGCTCAGCGCAAGCTCCATGGTGGGCTGTCTGTTCTCAGTCTGAATCCCCAGAGGAAAAACCTGGGAGTCCAGGGCTGGGCTCCTCTGCGGAGCTGCAGGGTGAGGGCTGGGCTGGTTTACATCGGGAGAGGGAGGCCCTATTTGCACGGCCCACTGCTATTTAGGCAGATCTGTGGCCAGGAAGCAGAAAAACTTCAGTAGCAGATTACATGTGAGTCTACTCATCGAGTCTGGTGAAAATAACATCATTAGGTAAAATGAAAATGTCATGTAAGTCTGTTATGATGCTCATTTCAAATTCATAATCTTAATTTATTTTTACAGATTCAAAGAATATACATATAATTCATTGTAGAAATGAAGAATATCTCACAGAAGTAAGAATGAGTGATTTAATGTGATCAATGGTTGCTATAGGACGTGAAAAGTCCGTTGGACCAGGTTCCCCCTCGTGAGGTGGACATGTGCAATGGGACTCACAGAGCCTCTTTACTGTATCAAAAATGTGCTTCTAGTTTTCTTTCTTCAGAGTTAGTAATGCTTCAGGGATGCAGTGTCCTGTGCACATCCGGGTAACTTTGCACTGCCGAAGGCTGCAGCTCACCTGGAAACAATGTCAGTTCATTTCAGTTGAATCAGGTTTGCACAGATGTATCAAACACAAATGCTACTCCAATTTGTTTGTGTTTATGTATAAACCTTTTGTAAGAAAAATATAATATACTGGCATTAAAGAATGTCTATATCTGTCTAACTCATTATTTTCTTATTGATCTCTGTATATATATATATATATATATATATATATATATATATATATTCTATTTATCTGCCTTCTTCTCTATAGCATCTTTTTTCAATACTCCAATTCTCTATAATACAGGAACTATCTAATTTATGCCATGCCCATTCAAATACATTTTTAATTCTCTAGTTACTTCTGTTTAGATTTTCAAGGTGACTCTTATATAATATTTATAATAATTCAGAACAATACACCTAGTGAATGCGACTTCATCTACTGTTTCTCTTCATAGAAACTTTTTGACTGTGTTACACTTCCAAGAACTGTGATGGAGTTAGACTGATTTATGTGTAACTGTGATGTTATCTTGTGTACTAGGTACACATTGTCACTTAGATGCCAGTTATTGCTTATCAAACTGATTGACCAATAGTTTCTGCTTCTACCTCTCATCTGTGGAAACCATCACGTCTACAAGGAGACCATGCACTGACTTGAGGGCCAACTGGGTGGTAGAATATACCACCCAGGAGACAACTCAGATTTTGAGCTCAGATGGACCTCTGCTGTTCCATGTGGGCAGCACCGTCAATCACCTCTTTACTGTCCCATGTCTGAGAGATGCTGTCAGTGTTGACGAACCTCAGCTACAGCGCCATCTGGCTCCCAGGAAGATTGTGTATGTGGATTCCTGGGGGGAGTTAATAACACCAGACAAGTCAAGTGGAATAAAGGTACCAAGAGTAGCCTCTGACATCTTCCAGATTTCCGAGAAGGTTGTGGTGTGTGAGGCATTATGGAAGGATGTATTTTCCCCACTAAATGATGCAGATGGTCAGAGTGGGAAGGACGACCCCGGGAGTGTTTTGGTGCCCTGCATCATTGCTGGGTGCTCAGTACTCACATTTGGATATGGTTCTCAATTTCCAGCGATTCCCTACTTGAAGGATGCCAGAGATTCACCTACCCAGTGTGAAACTTCTCTTCTTATTTTCTATGTTCCAGAAGGACTGGAAAGTTATGTGGCAGGTAAAGAACTCCATGCAGCTTTAATCACTGATGTGAATGGAGTCCATGAACTGGTGAAAAAAAACTTACGAATCACTTACCAGGTTCTGACACCACAGCAGACAGCTTTTTATTATTAATAGATGTACTGGGATCCCACAGTACCTGACATGAAAGACTGAAACTTAAACAGTTACAAGGTTTCATGCTGCTTGTTGAAGCCCTACAACTAATATAGACTCCCAAGGTCCAGATGACTGAGCTTCTGGCAACATTTTCACAGTTTTCAGCTCATAGAAAGTTTGATTTATATCTTTTGATTGTCTAATTTACTGGAAAGAGAAGGAAAACACTGGCCATCTAAGAAATTTTTCATAACTTAAGGATAGTCAGGGCGTTCCAAAATACTTTCCTTGGAAGTGGAAGCTTTTCTTTGTGAAATTGTACATAGTAATTGTATGTCTTTGTTCTTGCTAGAAATTTCCTATGGTACTAAAATTTTGTTTTATTTTGTCAAGCATTAAAGTTTAGTGTAAGAAAATACCTGGACAGCAAAATAAACTTACCTGAAAAAACTGAGGAGAATTTACAGTCCATTAAATGATAATCAATAATTTTATTGAAAAAAAACTTACTGTGCATCCCAAAATGATATAAATGTCAGAAAAAAATGAAACAAGGAAACCTCAATCCTGGGACAGGACACCTGGAAACAAGTATTAAGTGCCTATCAGCCAGCTGCTTTCTTAATCTTCCCATGAACCCGTGTCTGACATTGAGGATACTCACCATGGGAACTTGTCACCAGACACAGGAGAAGACCCAGCAATTGCAAATTCTAGGCTACACACTTTACCTTCTGCAGAGATCTTAAAAGTGTCTCAGGAAGGAGCTGTCAGCTCCGTCAGGTGAGGGGAGAATTAGAGTGTAGATTTGGGAGATAAATTTGTCTCAGGTAGGACCCTTTACTATATGATGGTGAGGCACAAGCCAGGGTGACTCTGGCCTTGTGATGCAGAGAGGAATCTCCTTTCCTGCCATCGCATAGTGTCCTTTTTTGTGATAAGCCCCAAGCTGCCTTCACTGGATTGGATGAAGCAGACCATGACTTCCTGACCTCACACCACCTTCCTCCATTCCTGCTGCCTTCATGTTCCCAGGCTGACTCTGCCCTCACACATGGGCTCTAGTGCTGCTTTTACAGAAACAAGACAAGCACAACCAACTCTTCCTTTCCCCAATCTTTCTATGCTGGTGCAATGTGCTGCTGGAGAGCTCGCTGCACCACCATTAACGTTGTCAGAAGAGGTCCTTCTGCCTCCTGCTCTGAGACATCCTGTGATCCAGGTCCCACAGACCTGAGCCTACAGAGACTGGAGACAAGGATGTGTGTACTGAGTTTCCCTCACAGAGAAGCCTTACTGGGGAGGAAACAAGGTGTCATGGTTTATGTCAGTGGCCCCCAAGCCTCATGCCTTTGCATTATGCATTTGTGATTGGTTCATTGTACAGGCTTGGATTGGGGGTTTGAGTGCTACACCGGCCTAGGGATGGAGCCAGGATGTGATGTAATAGCAGGAAGAAGGTGTGTCTCTCTCTCTTTTGCCAATTCAGCTTACTGTTGGCAGCCTCCATGAACTGTGGCCCCACCATGCCACACTGTCTTGGAGCCAAATGAGTATGGACTGAAACCTCCAAAAAACTGTAAGAAATAAACCTTTCCTTTCCCAACTTTGGGCATCAGGTATTTTTCTCAGTGATGAATAAAAAGTAACTAAGACAGAATTTGGTACCAGGAGTGGGGTCATTTCTGTGACTATACCTGACCATGTTTTTCAAGAGGCTTTGGAAATGGATTATGAGCAGAGTTTGGAAAGGTTCGGACATGTTGCTTGGATGCATAGAGCTGGAGGAGCTTAGGTTGTTCTGTAGAGGAGATTCTGGTCAGAGCTCAGGAGACAGAAGGCTAATCAAGAGCAAAGAGCCCAGCAGGATAATTTAAAACATTGTGAATTTGGCCAGAAGGAAAACTGCAGTAAAGCTGGGGATTGTAGAGATAAAGCTGAGACTTGGATAGTTGAGAAGAAACAGAGAGATAAGAAAGATGGCCACCGGCCATACCAGGAAGCAGCGGGTCTTCACCCTTTGCAGCCTCCAACTTGCAAAGTTGAAATAATATTCTCAGAGGAGAAAGCTTCAGAGCACATGCTCCAGAATGGCATGGGCAGCCACATGAGGTCCCAGAATGGCAGCAGCCACATGAGGTTCCAGAATGGTGGCAACATAGAAAAGCTTTTCTTCACAATCAGGTAAACAGAGCCCAGCAATCCAGGCACGGGATCCCTATAGCGAAGAGGGAGAAAAGCCTGGCTACTGCTCCAGCTGGCAGCAGACCTTGGTGACATCCACATAGTGCTGATTTTAGGTGCAAGGAAAATGCACAAATTCTAAGGGTAAGAAGGCTTCCACCTCGATTGCAAAGGGCCTGGGAGGCCAAGCAGTGTGCCCCTGACAGGGCAATATGTAAATATATAAGTGTGATGCCAAAGGTACAGTGGAGAGCCCAGAAGTTTGGAAAAGCCAAGAACCTGAATCATCCAAGGAAAGCTGCAAAAACTGAGCAGAGAAGGTTTAAGAGAAAAGCTGCAGAAGCTGAAATCCCTGGATGTGCTTTGAGGGTGAATCACCCAAGCCTTTTGGAGCATGCAACCAGATTGCTTCAAATGCTGAGCATGGAATGCTAGGACTTAATGTTCTCTCTGCTGGATGTTGGACTTGCTTTGTTTCCAAGGCTTTATATTCCCCCTTTTGTAACTTTAGGAATGGTAATGTTGATTTTGTGCCTTTGCATTTCAGAAATGTTTAAACTTGTTACACTTGTACAGGGCATTACAGTTAAGAGTTTGCCATAGATATTGGAAGAGACTTGGGACTTGGACTTCTCAGCAACGCTGAAAATGCTAGGACTTTGGCAACTCTTGGAGATGGACTAAATGTCTTGTATAAAGGTTGTATATGAGTCTTTGGGGGTCAGGGGTGGAATGTCATGGTTTATGTCTGTGGCCCCCAGGCCTCATGTATTTGCATTGTGTATTTGTGATTGCTTGATTGTCTAGTGCTTAGATTGGTGGTGTCAGTGCTACTCACTCCTAGGGGGTGGAGCCAAGATGTGATATAATGGCAGGAAGAAGGTGCGTATCTCTCTCTCTCTCTCTCTCTCTCTCTCTCTATATATATATATATATATATATATATATATATATATAT